>JAUCBJ010008581.1:0-14105 GCA_032718475.1 Nemertoderma westbladi | reverse complement strand
TGGCACCGCAAGTTTCTAGCCTACTGAGTGATTGACAGACGGTCGTGGTTGGCTCCACAAAGTAAAGCTGTTTGTTGATTTGAATGAGTAGATTAATGCAGGGATCAGATAAATTATGGGGCACTTGCAAGCCAATAAAGTAAATGTATTTTAGTAAGCATTATTTACAGTATATTACAAATTAAATGTTTACTAACTGATTACATTTAACATGGTATAGCAAATAAATGTACTATTTAAAAATAAAAACGTTTAAAATATCTAAAGCGGCTAAAGCGATAACGAACGGTTTTTCTAAACATAAACTATCTAAGGGACATGCATATAAGAGTTGTCTCTTATATTGTATATAAGAGATTGCATTATAATGATCTAATGATTATGATTATATTTATTCATTCCTTGTTGTGTTATTTGCATGCTTTTATTTGTATATTTAAATTAAATAATTGAATAATAATTAACATAAATATATTTAATTATAAACAATTATTTATTGAAAAATTATTTATACAGAACAATACATTCTACCAAGCATTTTTCCAGGGGTTTATTCGTTTATTGTAATATTTAATGCAGGGAATAGTGCGGTTAGCCAAGTAAAGTAGTCTACAGTACATTGTATAGACTGCAACTGGAAAGGAGGAATTTAACTACAGTATTCTACAGTACACTACCGCAATTCAGTAGAACACCACACACACACAAACTGTATTGTTACAGTGCATGTCAATCAATCGAAGGCTTTGGGGGATCCCATTAGTAGCCTGGCCTATAGTTGTTTGATGCAGCCGCCATGCTCTTTGAGCTTAGTCTACCCGCCTAGCCGCCCTGCTCTTTATTCCCCTGCCCTACACTGCCCTATACTAACCCATGGCATCTCTGCACAGAGGGATACTTCGGCTCTACATTTTCAATCTGTTAAATCTGATCAATCTAGACAGAAAGTCTGGATTGAAGAAGTTGAAAGTAGGTTCAATTTCATCAATCTAACTATTATTTTTCTACGAGAGTAGATTGATTCGGATTGATGCAGATTGAAGAATGGATTTTAATTGTGAACAAGACTGTAAATTGTGGACATACAGGGTATCAGATAGTATTTCCAGGTCTATATTTTACCTGAGCCGCTAGCCTGCTAGCTGAATGGTTAGAGCGTCCGAATTCCATCCCGGAGATCACCAGTTGATCCCACCTGGACGTCATTGCCGACTTTGCAAAAACTGTGCCCAACAAAAAAGTTATAAAAATATAAGAAAAGGGCACATCATCTAGCTAAAAGTTATAGGGGTTTTCCTGCTATCGCAGAATTGATTTCGAGTGTCGGTTTTAACATTTGATAGTCACAACTCACAACAATGTTTTGGCAAGCTGAAATGTAGGCCTGCCTATTAACATTTGATGACTTATGACTTCCATATTGTCTGTGTGGCTGTCAGATTGTCGGTTATATTTTGACTGACAGGCATACAGTGCATACAGAAACGGCGAAGCCAAATTTGAATACTGACTTCAGAAATTAAGTCACTGTCCTCGAATACCCATACAGGTAATTTTTAGACAGATACCGGTAGTAACCTTTTTATTAACGGACAGACGTACTGTGTACTGTACTGATAGACAGACCTACAGACAAATGGACAGACATCCATACGGTATCTCAAGAAGTAAGAGAGATATGTAATAGTAAACGGTTTTCAAATTTGGAATCTTGATAAAATCTGCTGTAGATTAAATAGTAAAAAAGTTTTAAAAATATGTTGAAAGTATTCCTAATACCACAGAAATTCTGCATGCAATACGTGTGATTTATTTAAAACATTGTTGATATACAGTAGATATCCTAATATCGAAAATGTAGGCCTAATAACATAGTACAGTATATTGTACAGTAGGCCATACTGCAGGTGGTTTTCCTCAAATCTTGCTGTTTTTTGTATTTTCCAGTTATATTGGTTTCACTCTTTTTGTTTGAGGACTTTTAGTTATTTTACTATTGTTTTATTTGTTATTTTGGGTTATGAGAGTAAATTGGGTATCATTGTGTTTTAGGGCGCTACGGAAAGTAAATCGCCAAGTGGAAGAAAAACAAGCGGTTGAAGTCTGCGAAAACGATAATTCTTCTTTGTTTCCTTGGGAGATGCAGAAAATGATGTTTGACTACGACGATAAAGGATGGTCGCCTATTCACCACGCTGCTAGTGACGGCTCCACTGATACCATTTCAAAGTGAGTCGCATTAATTTGGCACTTTTTCTAACCAAAACGATAATGGAAAGTCAATAGACAAGTCTACACGATTATCAATTTTTCCAACTCATACTGTACAAACAGTAGACCCTACCTGCAGTAGAATGAATTAGTGGACTACTACTGTAATAGACCCCAGAGTAAGTTTGCATAGGATACAGTATGATCATCGTAGTAGTAGTTTATTGACAAAGTAATACTGTACATTACTATTGATATACTGTAGGATATACACAAATTAATTTACACACATCACATAGATAATAAGCAACACATATAACCAAATCACGGTAAATAAATGCATAAATAAACAAATACACCAAAAATCATTAACATTGTAAAACCCAATAATATGTCCTGTTACGAAATATGGCGTTTTGGCCCGAAACAGACCCTTTTTATATAGTAGTACTGTATATAGAACTAAATACGTGTATTTTATAATAAAACCGCAGTGTAAATACGGTGACAAAACCTATAAATCTGTTTTATATATATTTGCCGTTATACAGTACCTACTAAATCTACACCCTAATTGTGCTAAATTCGCTTGTATTTCTGTATCCATCAATAATTGTGCTTAATTTGCGTTGTAATGCGTTTTAAATTTATATGAAATTAAGTTGGCGCTTTTTAGCTTTCTGATTGGACGTATAGTATATCCCTAGAGAATAGAGATATGATGATTTGTGCTATTAATAATCAATAACATCATTGTACGCTGCCATCTTTAATTTTCCTGCTTACTGGTGCCGGAACTGTTTGGTTTCGCCTATGCAGCTATGTGATCTTGTTAAAAATCTGAATTTTGTTAAATGATTACTGCTGTCTGCTATAGGTACTGTTGCTGATTTCTTGATAGCAGCTGTTGATTAATTCGATTACAAACTGCTAATAATGTAATTATTTCTTGATTGGCGCTTGTATGTAGTCAGACTGTCAAACTGTTTGAAATAATTATGCGCTCGAGCGGTAACAGTCCGCATTGATAATGTTGGGCTAAACTACTGTAGTACGCGGGCGCACTACCGGGAAGGCGACAGAAGGAGGTAGCAACGGGGGTCTAAATGCCTGGCTAGGCTAGTAAGCAAGAGAAAGACTACAGTAGGCGGCTGGGTGGCTTGAAATGATTGGAGCGCTAGGCCTGTTAGCCCAAGGTAGTGAGTGGGAGGCAATAATCTGGATTCTGTCCCTTTTTTAGCGGGTTTGGGTGAGAGATCATAGGTGGCTTACAGTAGGTAATTCACGCTAACGCTAACGCTAAAGCTAATAGATAGATAGATGTAAATGTTGTATTGTTGGGCTAAATGTTTGCTTTATTCGTTGTGCTGTTAGTCAGTTAGTAGATAGGCGCTAAAATATTATTTCTTAACTGTTTTCTATTTCTAATTAGCATTTGTGTGAATCTAAATTAGAGCAAATTAATACAGTAATTTAGGCTAACTCTATTGTAACTCAGTAACGTAACTAGTTAGCGTTACAATTCTGGAATACAAAATATATTAGGTAGTTAGCGTCCAAATCTGTATATAGTCTACCTGCCAACTCCCGAAAATTAAGTTTAGATGGCATTTTTTGTTAATGGTTGGCATCCACCTGATTTTTGTACTTCAAGACATGGCGAATCCGGCTAGGCCGGATGCCACCTCTGCATTTTTGATTTAATGCCTTTTTTTGGGCTTCAAAGTTTTTTGCTCAAAAATGGGTTTTTTCGATTTTAGGATACAAGTTCATGGTGAATGTTAGTAAATCTCGTCTCTTAACCAGTGTGTTTATTGAAAGTTAATCAAAATGCATCAATGTTGTCCTGAAACAGTTATAAACACTTTGGTCAGGAAAAAAAATTCCGAAATTCCCTTCCATTCTTCCAAACTGGCCCTAGTTACCGCCTTAGCAACAGATTTATGAAATTTAATTTAATAATTGCTTTCTCTCACCTGTCCTTTTCCTGATAAAATCAACAAACTGTTTTTAAAATTAAAAAACCTATCACACAACTTAAATAACACCCTGGGAACACATCAAGGGTATTATAATATCAAATAGCATCCAATGTCGCAGACACGAGCCCATTATTTGGACCTGAGTAATTTTCAGAAGTATCAAAATATTAAGTTTAAGTAGAGAATTCGCGTACCTTTACTCAAATATTTGCTCCCATATTTGTAATTATTTAAAAATATCTCTACAGCTAAGTATCATGTTGATACTTCCCGTCATATTGTACACATTCGGGTGACATTTACAGTCCAGGTTACCATAGCAACAGACCAAATAAGACAATTTAATAAGAATTTAATTTACAGGTAACTATAATGCAGTTTTCCTCAGTTTATACCTTTCCAGAGTTTTGGGAGATTAAATGTGAAACACGTCGCATAGCTATAACCTTCGACTGTTAATCAACATCCTGTTGTGTCTTTGGGAAATAATTGTTTAATACAAATATTAATTTTGAAGTATCTCTGGCGTTTATCGATCGAGAACTACAGTTAATAATCCGTACCGTTACCTCCAATTTATATATTTAAGAAATTTGATCATAGGCGTTTAAACTATGAATCCTTATTCGATCTCTGTTATATTAATTTGTCCAATGGGATTGCAGCATCCTGTCCTTTCACAATTGCATGCCGGAAGGCAGACTTGGCCAAGTTTATAACAACTGCATCGAGCAGTGCTACACTTCAGTTTACAATTACAATAAACAAGCTCCACACAAGCTTTCGGGACTGGCTGCAGTCGAGTCCAAGTAATCTTCATTACTCCAGATGCCATCTTCCAACCACCACATAATAAATGGTCTTCCGAAGCCGAGTTGGTGTTCAGCCAAATCTTTGTTTGATGATTGGCCCTTATATAATGCAGTTCAAGTGCGTCTTTAGTGGGTGGTAACATTTCCAAACCTTTACCCTTTGTAAATAAGCGGAGTCTTATAGAATCGATATCGGTTCTAGGTTCACATAGTACTCCTTCACCACCATACATCAGACATGTGAACTTCTCTACCTCAATAAACGGACCATCTCGACCAATTCCAGCGAGCATAGTTGGATATTTGCAAAACAAATTAAACCATGACTTCTTGCTGATGCGGTTAAATGACGAGATTGTATCACAGCCTGTGAAAGCGTGGAACCCTAGGATATTGAATAAAATATTGCTATCCAATTTTCTTGCAATCCTATGTATTGGAATATATTTCCACTGTTTTGACACAGTTGAAATCATCCATAACTCTAAGCTAATGCTGGAAAAATGGTGAAGTAGCAGAACTAACACATCGGTGTCACGACAATATACAACAATTCGTTTATATATTCCCTGTTTAACAGCGTCTCTAATGTGAGCAATGAGACGGGTATCTGCCTCTTCATCATCTATACATAAGGTTTCAACACTGCGAGTGCTTGATTTTGCATACACAGGTGCTGGGAATCCACCACCTGCAACTACTTCATAATTTACAGGTAGATTAGCAGCTTCAGTCAAAACGTGTTCAGAAATGAAATGAGCTAAGTCAGCTTTGTTATCCTCTAGTGCAATATACTGGTCCCAAACTTGTGGCAAAGGCACCTTGGCATTACTGATAAGTTTTCGTATAGGCCTTCGCTTTATATTACGTTTAATTCTTGTAGATAACTTCATTGATTGTTCAATGTACCGATCAAATACAAGATCTACACGAGTAGTATTATTGTAACCTCTAAAATGTTTAAAGACGGCTCTTGCGAAAACATGGCCATAATCCTCAAACGAATGACAATTTGCTGGTTTCCCCAAAGAATGAATCATTCCATGGCCATCAATTAGAGTACATACATGTTTATCATCATTTGGAGGTTCAATATCTGTTCTAATTCCAATCTCAGATGTTAGTGAAGGGAGAAGTTGTGATTTTGGTGATGATCTCATGTCTCCATTTAATTTACATATGGAAAGGGGGAATTGGGATAACTCGTGTCTCAAAATTTCAGTTAAATTCACATTTCTTCCATAATTTGCAGCATTCAGAAGACGTTGTAGCAAATTTCGATCTGCTTTAATAGCTAACTTTTCATTCACAATGTTTGGAATAAATATGTGATACATCGATTCAAACGTCTTAATCTTTAGCTTTTTTAAGGGTTCGTAAAATCCTACTGATTTGTTTTGTAATCTCCTACGGAAAAATTCGGTAACAACATCAGCACCTTTTTGATTTGCAGAAAGCAAACTATCCTGAACATCTTGAAAAGCAATATCTTTTGTAGTAAGAGCCACTAACTCTGTTGATTTGTGGTTGTTAACACAACAAACATCTGTCATTATTGTTGAATTCATGCCAAACACATTATGAGAGATAAATTGTTGCATTATTGACTCAACGTTTTCCTCATCAAACTTTATTCGCGAGGGCATGGCATCATTGCGCTTATAACCTCTACCTTCGTCATCATCTACTTGATTATAGAGTAATTTGATGTCATGTGATATGTTTGATCGTGTAGCCCATGTTACACAAAATCTGTCTCTGGCATTGTCACACCTTGTTATGCCAATAATACCACCAGAGGACTTGCATATCTTGTTTACCCATTCAGTAGCTTGATCTACTGGAACTTGATTAAAGTTGTTATTACTTCTTTAATCGAATAAGGAATAATGTTAAATGAAAAAATCTGGTTTCCATGGCAACGGACTTAGAAAAAAGTCTATTGATTTCAAGTCAATAATTAAAACTCTATTTGTAGGAAAACTATAATAGATACAAACTTGGGGTTTCTCAACTCAACTATAAGGTCCATAGCAGAGCCGATTGAGGTTAAATAGAAAATCCAGTTACCTTGGCAACCGGGCTAAACAGATGTTAAAATTTATAAAATGTTAATTTGAAGCCTAAGGTTATGGTGTTATGACTTGGGACCAACCCCTACCCCCACTATATAACTTATTCTGCGTCCGAATTTGATTGTTCTATTTTGCAGTTACCATGACAACCGCTGAAAACAGATGTTTTTATACAAAAATTACTCATTTGGACATAGTCTTCGCGATAAAATTTTACGAAACTGGGAATGTGTTATCTGGACCACTAGTTGGAACTTTTAGTGAAACTGAAAACATTCCAGAAATATCTTGTTACCATGGTAACTGGAGTTTATTAAAGTCTATATCATTCAAGTCTAAATTCAATACTCTATTTGTAGCAAAATAATGTAATAAATATAAATTTGGGGTTTTGCAACTCATCTGTAAGGTCCATATACAATCCATTCGAGGTTAGTTACACAATCCAATTACCATAGCAATAAGACAAAACAGATGTTAAAATTTATAAAATGATAATTTGAAGCACAAGTTAATAGTATTATGACTTGGGACCAAGACCTACCCCCATTATATGACTTATTCTGCATCCGAATTACATTGTTCTATTTTTCAGTTTCCATAACAACCACTGCAAACAGATGCATTTTGATAGATAATCGGTAGTTGGACATAAACTACAATATTTTCTGAAACTTGGTATGTGTTATCTGAACCACAATCTGGACTGAATCTTTTTTCAAAGGTAAAACCAACAGTTTCAGAGAACTCTAGTTTCCATGGGAATAGAAGTTATTTATTGGCAATTGCTACTAAACTAGGCTAAGCAACCTTTGTTTAATTTTCCGTAGCTTCGTGGTCGCATTTCCTTTAGGAAATGCCTTTCTAGAGTTATAATATCGAATAAGGATTCATAGTTTAAACGCCTATGATCAAATTTCTTAAATAGATAAATTGGAGGTAACGGTACGGATTATTAACTGTAGTTCTCGATCGATAAACGCCAGAGATACTTCAAAATTAATATTTGTATTAAACAATTATTTCCCAAAGACACAACAGGATGTTGATTAACAGTCGAAGGTTATAGCTATGCGACGTGTTTCACATTTAATCTCCCAAAACTCTGGAAAGGTATAAACTGAGGAAAACTGCATTATAGTTACCTGTAAATTAAATTCTTATTAAATTGTCTTATTTGGTCTGTTGCTATGGTAACCTGGACTGTAAATGTCACCCGAATGTGTACAATATGACGGGAAGTATCAACATGATACTTAGCTGTAGAGATATTTTTAAATAATTACAAATATGGGAGCAAATATTTGAGTAAAGGTACGCGAATTCTCTACTTAAACTTAATATTTTGATACTTCTGAAAATTACTCAGGTCCAAATAATGGGCTCGTGTCTGCGACATTGGATGCTATTTGATATTATAATACCCTTGATGTGTTCCCAGGGTGTTATTTAAGTTGTGTGATAGGTTTTTTAATTTTAAAAACAGTTTGTTGATTTTATCAGGAAAAGGACAGGTGAGAGAAAGCAATTATTAAATTAAATTTCATAAATCTGTTGCTAAGGCGGTAACTAGGGCCAGTTTGGAAGAATGGAAGGGAATTTCGGAAATTTTTTTCTTCACCAAAGTGTTTATAACTATTTCAGGACAACATTGATGCATTTTGATTAACTTTCAATAAACACACTGGTTAAGAGACGAGATTTACTAACATTCACCATGAACTTGTATCCTAAAATCGAAAAACCCCATTTTTGAGCAAAAAACTTTGAAGCCCAAAAAAAGGCATTAAATCAAAAATGCAGAGGTGGCATCCGGCCTAGCTGGATTCGCCATGTCTTGAAGTACAAAAATCAGGTGGATGCCAACCATTAACAAAAAATGCCATCTAAACTTAATTTTCGGGAGTTGGCAGGTAGACTAATAATTAAAATTAGCGTAGGTCCATACAAATTAGGCAAGTAAAGTAAAATATTAGGCTGCATAGCGGAGAATAGCTAGTTATTTTACATTTACTCTAGATTATAAATTAAACTGATTATTCTACGTTAAGCGGTTGTCTTATAAAGTTGGGTAGAGTTTGCCAGTTTACATTAGCCAGAAGCATAGCGGGCAGTGTTCAGTGTCAGCATAGTTGCTGACTACATTCAGTAAATCTAAAGTCACAATCTAAACCGCAGTTACAGCCACATTGTACTCTTTAGGTGTCGAAATAATAAAATATTCTCCGAACAAATATTCGAGTGCCTGGTGAACTGCCCACATTCTCAGCGATTAGTGAACAGGCCGAGTGTTTAGGGCCACTTGCACTCAGTTTCGTTGTTTAGGAAGTCAGGAGAAATTGTTTTGGTTGATTTTGTTTTGGCTTTATTTTCCTTGATGAAATAATTTATTTGTCCCATTAGTGAAAAATAGTATACAGTATATACTGTATATCAACAGTGATAGATTGGTGTATATATTTTAACATGTCCTCCGTAGATACTTTGTAGATAACCAATTAACAAACATTTTCCATATTAATAAAATACCTCAAAAATCGCAGATATCACTCTACATAATGATAGTAGACCCATATCCGCCCTTAACTGCATGAAATCATATATTGATAGTAACAATTTTGTTGGCAAGGGGTCTTAGGGGTCTTAACCTCGAATGATACGTTTATTTTACCGAAAATACATTATCTTTTATTGGCGCAATTGTAGGACTAATCCCATCACATACGTACTTTTTAACCGGGTAGTGTACAAATTTTGGAATCGCGTAATTTTTATTGAAATTAATATCTCATATCTCTCCAATCCACGTGCTACCAAACCACGACTACAGTACTGTACAACCACTAGGCCGCAGGTTCTTGAGATATGGAGTATTAATTTCAAAGCCAGCTGCCATTTTATTGCCATGGTTGATGAGACCCAGTAAGGTCGAAACGCGTACGTGGTTTGGAGAGATATGAGATATTAATTCAAGAAAAATTACGCGATTCCTGAAATCATATAGACTGTTGTAATTAACCGCGTTAAAATCTACCCTGATATGACTGGTTAACGGACAATATTATAAAATTAGGAGCTTCTGACTGAATTTCGCCACCGCTACAGGAACAGAGGCGCTGCTCTCGCGGAATGCGAGACCAACGTCCCAGCGCGATTTTTAAACTGTGAGAACTCAGTCTAAATCTCGTAAAATTAACTCTCAATGAAGCAGGAAGATAATGGCACAGATGAATTATTAATTTTAGTATAATTGTATGCCGGGTGTACAGGTACACTACACTAATATAAAAAAGAAACCAAATCTTTGTTGAAGGAGATGTCGATACAGGATGACTTTACGACCTGCCTTGCAATTCTTCTAAATAACTATCAATATGATGTCTATTTATCGACTTCTAGTGATTACGGATTACCTGGCCAGCTTGGTCGCCTGACGTTTGCTTTTATTCTGAATTATTATGTGATATAATATCCATTTAGTACATTCATTCTCTCGTATATATATATTTTATATGTCTTTGTAATAGTGTCTAAAATCTGCTCTAATTTCGCTTCAGCAGTATAATTTGTTTATTTGTTAGCAAGATTAAAATAATATTTAATTGTTAGCGATTTGGAACCATTCATTGAATTGGCAAGCTTGGTTGATTCATACATGATACTTATTTTTGACGACGGTACACGACACGGTGTATTTTTACTTTATCTTGTTCTTATTTTAACCATACATGTGTCCGCGCAGTGCATTTCTAGATGTTTTATATGTTTTAAATCGATGCGGCTTCTTTCAATTAATTAATTATAGCGCCGGGGCGCTTCCCGGATTTTAATATAATATATATAATATCCGGATTAAATTATAAGTAAACTTTAAATTTCGACTGTGTTTGAGCTCTCCTAATTATATCATCTTTAATACAGTCAAACTGCAGGGTCTACATTTTTCTGAGTTTCAATCAACCTGTAAGCTGGACTATAAACACCAGCACACATATTAACTACTGTATTTTAAACAAAGGATCATCGGAGCACCAAATTTTAGTCTAAGGAAATATTTACGTATATTGTTATAAATAATAGAATCTACTGTACATCCTGCGGAACGGAGCCTACTTCCGCTAAACAGTAAATTAGGGCTGGTAATTTTCACATTTGAGGTCAACCGTATCTAAGTAATCGATATGGGAGCACTATTACCAGTTTACTAATTAGCACTACTGTAGTCCTACTCTACAGTAGGCACATTGTCATAAGCCTAAAGGCCTGTTTACACGTGGCAACTTTTAGAGCAACTTTCTCGGCAACTTGTATAGAGCAACCCAGGTTGCCGATCAAGTTGCTCCGTGTAAACACGTAAAAAAGTTGCCGTAAAAGTTCCTCAACTTTTACGGCAACTTAAAGGAATTTGCGTTGGCGAATTAAAGCGGGATAATCAAATTAAATTATCAAAACAGCGATTAAATTAAGTTGCTCCAAAAAAAGTTACTAGTTGCCGAGGAAATTGCTCTAAAAGTTGCCACGTGTAAACAGGCCTTAACGAAAATCAACAAAATCAACAAAAACTATAAATAACTTTTATTTTTGGAATAATGCATACAGTAATCGCACAACATAGACTACAGTACGTACTTTCTCCTTCGCATATTCTTCCTCATATTAATTTAATTTTTTTCGTGTGTAACGTAACTTTGTTTTTTACAATTATTTTTAAAAAATTACCTCATATTTTTCCTGCCCCCATTAAGAAATTGTCTATTGTACGCCACTATCACATGTTACATTTCAGTTATGTTTCTGTATAAATTGTTTGTTCAACTTCAAATTTTAAACAAGGTTGGCAAATTATACTGTAGATGCTACAATAGGTGTTCTACGGTGTAAACAGTTAGGTATCACAAGTCAGTCCTCGTTGGTGTACGGATAATTCCGACCCGGACAATTCCGACCCGGACAATTCCGACCCGGACAATTCCGACCCGGACAATTCCGACCCGGACAATTCCGACCCGGACAATTGCGACCCGGACAATTGCGACCCGGACAATTGCGACCCGGACAATTCCGACCCGGACAATTCCGACCCGGACAATTCCGACCCGGACAATTCCGACCCGGACAATTCCGACCCGGACAATTGCGACCCGGACAATTGCGACCCGGACAATTGCGACCCGGAGAATTCCGACCCATTCAGAGATCAAATGAAATTTTCATGGGTCGGAATTGTTCGGATCCAGAATTGGACAATTTCAAACCAAATAATTTAAAAAGTATAAAAATAATAAATAATTACTTTATTAAACACATTTTTGTTTTATTATTCAACATAAGATTGTTGTATCCATGGATGTTTCTTTGTTCTAGACACGTTGCTATGTAATTTGCATGTGAGTTGCATAATATTTTTCGAATTGCATGTATTCGGTACTAGTGTGTTTTGGGCACACCCCCTACCAAATTTTTAGTACTACAGGTAGCTAGTTTTTGCTATTTGTTTTGAAAATGTTCTAAAACATACTAGCTATTGATTAAGAAAAATATTAGTGTTCTAGAAAACAGATATTTGTTATTGATTACCGGTTTATTAATTATTATTATTTATTTGGATCCGGACAATTCCGACCCATGAAAATTTCATTCTATCTCCGAGTGGGTCGGAATTGTCCGGGTCGGAATTATCCGGGTCGGAATTGTCCGGGTCGGACCTGTCGGGTTGTCCGAGCCTCGTCCTCGTTATGTCTCAAGGCAGTATATGTTATTGATGCCTTGCAGTGCACCATACCATTTGAAATAATTAGACCACATTTAAAACCACAGTCGCAAAGATAATGTTGGGTCTACCTGACTCGGTTGCATCCATCAATTCTACTGTAGACTTGAAACTTATTAAGGAAAGTAATCTTGTGAATTAATTACTGAGAAAATCACCAGATGTTTCTCTGAATAGGTTAACCACTGACTGACTGTTTATTTCGACAATCCTATCACGTTGGTTTTCACACTGAAAGATGTTTTGTTGGTCCAGTATTCCATACTTATAAATGTAAATCAATCAATCATAATCTATTCAATAAGCCTTTGGAAGTAAGTCCTTCCCTTTCGTGATTCACGTCTATACTCCATGTCCTGGAATATAGTGTCGTTATTCAGGTACCTGCCCCCCCCCCCCCCCCCCCCACCCGCCAAATTGTTCTACAAATCTTAATGAGATTACATGAAATTTGAAGTAGAGGTAGTTCCACCTCCCTCCTTCTTGATGATCCGAGTGCTTTGTTACACGAACGATCGTAGTGAATGAGTGAAAAATAAAGCCACGAGGATCACAACACTGTAAAGTACTTTGAAACAAATATATATGAGGTTTTATTCCAAAATTGTAACATTACAAATGATTGCATATATACTGTACAGTGTAATTATAAGTGATAGAAACTGCACAAATTATATTAGTTGCTGTATAAATAAATGTAAAAATGACATAAATTATATTATAAAAAAGTTAGCTTATATTTATGGTGGCGTTTGTAGCCATGTTAATAGTTTATAGCTACTGGTTATTAATAGCTACCGGCAGGTAATGCAGTAGGCCTATCTGGCTGTCAGGCAATTAATAATAAATACCACTTATTGTTTGCGTGGTAACCATTGACGGCGTGATTGTAAAGTCACGCCGTCATTGGTTACCACATAAACAAGGGACATTACAACACCAATACAATCTAAATAACAATTCGCTGTTAACGGCGTTGAGTAATGTTACAATTTTGGAATAAAATTATTTTTGCCACCACCATCAGTGCAGTACGCAATAAGAATGCTATGACGGCTTAGCAACAAAGTTGCAACAAAAACGTTTATACTGTAGCTAAAGAACGAGAATGAAAATATAGGCCTATATTCTGGCTCAACCACCAAGGAGGAGGGAGGATAAACTATTTGATTTAATTTTTATAAAATCTCATCAAGATTTTTAGAACAATTTGGGGAAGGGGGGGGGGGGTCTACAGTCCCAATCCCAATAAACA
>JAUCBJ010008580.1:0-79957 GCA_032718475.1 Nemertoderma westbladi | reverse complement strand
GCTGGAACCCAGTTCAAGAAGCGAACTGGAAAGCGGACTACTATTTCCCTATTGAATTTACCCGGTTGGTTATATTAACTGGAGACTTCAATTCTCGACATATTGATTGGTCCATCCCATCTGTTTGTTCCAGCTGTCACCTACGTTAAGTCAATGTTTTCTTGATGTGCTATCTGATTGTGATCATTCTCAACTTATAAATGAACCAACACATATTCTGGGAGGTACACTGGATTTGTTGCTTACAATTACAAATGGGACTTATTTAACTGGTCGTCTGTCCATTGGTGAGTGATTTGTGTTTGAAGACGTCTGCAGTGATAATTTCGTAGTTAATGGGGGCCATCTTCCACCTGTTGAACCAATAAACTCTACTACTCAAAGCAGAGACTGGTGTAAAGCAAATTGGGACGAAATTTGAGGGTTCGCATCCCATATTGATTGGGCTGAAGTAATAAACTGTAATCTGTGCCCACAGGAAAATATCAAATCACTAGATTATATACTAAATACCATCATAGACGACTGTTCCTATATACCGGCCAACCAAGTACAAAGAGAATCCCAGGATAAAGAAATTGCTTAGAAAACTTCATTGGACTAAAAGTAAATTAATGACAACCACAGATCCAACCCGTTCTGCAATAATGCTGCATAACAATGTAACTGCACTCACTTCTAAACTTTAGAGTCAATATACATCGATGACCAGTAGATAAGTGAAAATAGAATACACCATTAAAATACATCAGATCTAATCTTTTCAGAAAGAGCTCACTTCCTACTATGATAAATTCAATCAGTGACACTGCTGTTGGGGATAGGAAACAAGCCCCTCTATTAAATGCAAAATTCAAAGATGCATTCACTGAGGATAATGGCATCATGCCACCTCCACCTTCGCATTCTAAACCCATTCCCATTGAGTGGATATCTTCCATTAATTTAAATTATGTGGATGTTTATATGATATTGTCAAATCTGAATGTAAACAAGTCGCCAGTTCCAGACAAGATTCCCACGATTCTGCTGCGTAAACTCAGTGTCTGGTTGGCTGAACCTTTATAAAGATTATTCCAGCAATTTTTTGATAATAGTTGTTCACCTAGTGCATGGCATTTGGCTCACATTGTACCTATTTATAAAAAAAAGGATCGAAGGCAGACCCCAGCAATTACCATCCGGTATCACTATCACTAACATCTGTTATAGTTAAAGTAATGGAAACCTATCCCGACCATGGACTACATGGTAGTACATGCAGGGACTGTTCCATGGACTACATGGTAGTCCATGGGTTTTATACTGACATTTAGGCATTCCTATGACGTTGGAACACAAACTGGTGTGTTTTATAGGCAACTGGAGCAGTTAATAAGTAAAAAAATATAATTTTATAGTACTGTAGTAGGCAAACCAGACCAGTCTGCCCTAGCAACATAAATTTGAAAATGCGGAATTACGGCACTGCTACAGCAGTACAGCTCAATATAGTGGGGCTCAATCTGATTTTCTTTAATGTTTTGTTATTTACCCAGTGTCATCATATTTACTCAGTGTCATCAGAGTCTTCTTCCGCATATGCAATATCGCGCCGCCCCAGTCCCAGGTCTCATATATAGATATATAACAAATCAGTACCAGTTTCACTGTCAGATTCTCTATCGGAATCGGAACCAGAAATTTCGGAATCATCATACCCCTCGCTGTTATCCCTGCATGCTACATTCCGTCATACTAAACTCATACTTACTGCATACTGCTGTACAGTCTTAGCTGCGCACTTGATGTAAAGTGTCAATTTTGTACCGATACTAGCGGAATCCGCCAAGGAGCTATGGCTACGAGATCAAGGATGATGATGACGACACCGACAATCAAACAATGACGGAATGTAGCATGCAGGGATAACAGCGAGGGGGAATGATGATTCCGAAATTGCTGGTTCCGATTCCGATAGAGAATCTGACAGTGAAACTGGTACTGATTTGTTATACAGTATATCTATATATGAGACCTGGGACTGGGGCGGCGCGATATTGCATATGCGGAAGAAGACTCTGATGACACTGCGTAAATATGATGACACTGGGTAAATAACAAAACATTAAAGAAAATCAGATTTGTATGTGTTCTATTTTATGGTATTCTGCTATTTTTTATGATAAACCAAGATTGTGCCCTGGCGGTTTTGGTAATTAACAAACTCACAAGCTGTGAATTGCTGTGAATTAATTTGTTATTAATTATAATATTAATGTTAACAATTCTATGTTGATTTTAAAAAACTAAAAACTGAGTTCGTAGGACCACCACAACCGAAGTTATGCACAGCTAAATTACAATAATATTTTTTTTGAAAATGTTGGAGCACTGGCGGGCACTAAATTTTAGATCCCTGGTCGGGAAAGGGTTAATCCGAAACAACATTATTTCTTCACACCAATATATGTTTATACGGAGGATGTCCAGATCCTTGATCTATCTCGTATACTACAGAAACATGGGAATCCCTGTTGGTATTGTCTATTCAGACTTCCAATTTCTAGACAGTCTATTTTGAATCCAAACTATATTGCCAACATCTAATGGGTTAAGATTACGTGTTATTTGAGACCTATCTTGCGCTTTCTTCATTACACATTTCTTCATCATCTAAACTCGTTAATCTCTTTCCACTTTTTATCAAAAGCAGAATGGTGGGTGGGTATGCATGAGTGAAATGGTCTACCATACAACAATTGAGCCAGAAATGTTCCCTCGGCGTATTTCGATATTCGATAAGACCCTTATGAAATTCATCAATGTCCTGATTTCCATTGGATGTTAAGGTTGCAACTAAATGAGACATCACTTTAACTGCAGACTTGGCGAGTCAGGTTGCTCTGATGACATCAAGGAGCACTCAAAATATGATTGAAATTCCAATCACCAATTATCAAAGATGTCAAACTCATGAGAAGTAAACTGGGAACCACCATCAGATCTCAACTTTACTGGCATCCCAATGTAACTAAAGATGTGATGAGGATTTGGAAAACGTTTGCCAAATGAAACAACATCTGGCCAGAATAACAGTCCACGTATGCCAGAAATAGAATTTTATTTGGAATTAGGGTTATAGAATTATGATGGCAGTGATTCCGAAATTAATCACCGTTTCAACATGTGTTACGAATGTATCAGTGTGTATTAATATATCATCGACCACTTTTTCGAGATTGTCAACTTCCGAGAATATGAGGTCACCAATATGGGTGCACGCAAGATGCGGAATCTACCCTCTGAGCAAATAAATGTGCATAAATCTTGACTCTTTTCATCTAGAGGAATTTGCCAATATCCCTTATACGCGTCCACCGTCCATGGTGGAGAAATATTTATTTGAAGAATTAACATAATCAACTTCATCTTTCGGAGTACGTTGAGGGTGATATGGCCTATCACAACTTTTATTAAGATGGGTAAAATCAATACATATTCTGATTCCACCATCTGCTTTTCTGACTAGGGGATGGTACCACATTGTTGTAACATCTCCAATACGCTCAATTACCCCTTGTTCCTCCATTTTCTTTAATTCAGATTGGACTTTACTATGGAGAGCGAAAGGGACTTGGTGGGCTGATGTCAGACAGAACAGGACACATTGTCTCGTATTTGAATTTTCATTGGATCCCCCATCATTGGTTTCAGAGCACCTTCCAAACTAAATACATCTTTGTATTCATCCAACAGTCTGTACCGCACTGCCTCAATCTTGACCTCTAGTGGATTTTTAGAGAGATTATAAATCCATTGATTGGTTACAACTAGAAGATTGTCCCAGGTATTCGCAACTGAATGAACAATAGTTGACTGTGGAATTGGTTCTGGAAATGATTGTGGGATTATATTTAGTTTTTTATAAGTTTGCCAGTCAAGGAGCATTCCTTCGACAACTGGACAAACATTAACTTGAACCATAGCCTGTTCATGTTTGTATTGGACAATACTGTCAAACATTCCACAACAAGGCAAAGATTTCTGATTTGCATTAACTATATTTAGGTCTGATGGGTGGAGTAATCCATAATCTAAACCAAAGTCCTTAAATTTCTGCTCGGGAAGCAGCGTTACCTCCGCTCCTGTATTGGGAGTTTCATGTGTATGACAACTCATAGCTGGAAAATCTTCCGGACTGATTATTACCTGAATTTGGGGAGTATTAACTACAGATTTTATTCTCAATATCTGGACTGAATAAGTCTTTGCGATAGATTTAGCAGACCCTGTTGAAGACTGGGGTGAATCACAATAATTTTCCTTCTTTTTAAAACAAACTGAGGCAAAATTTCCAAAGGCATGGCAGTAATTGCATTCTGTCTTTTCAGCTGGGCAACGTGGCCCTTTATGAATTTCATAACCACAGCTGCCACATCCACGACTAGGAGAAAAGGCAGAGTAATCCATAATCTAAAACAAAGTCCTTAAATTTCTGCTTGGTAAGCAGCGTTACCTCTGCTCCTTTATCGGGAGTTGCTTGAGTATGACAACTCATAGCTGGAAAATCTTTTGGACTGATTATGATCTGAATTTGGGGTGTATTAACTACAGATATTATTCTCAATATCTGGACTGAATAAGTCTTTGCGATAGGTTTAGCAGACCCTGTCGAAGACTGGGGTGAATCACAATAGTTTGCCTTCTTTTTAAAACAAACTGAGGCAAAATGTCCAAGGGCATGGCAGTATTTGCATTCTCTTCTTTTCAGCTGGGCAATGTGGCCCTTTATGAATCTTATAACCACATCTGCCACATCCACGACTAGGAGAAAAATCTCTCTGTGGTAATTTCGACTTATCAGTAGAACTTCCTCTTTTATCGCTATTCTATGCGGATTCAGCTCTTCGTCAGAAATCAACTGCTTCTGGAAGAGTTGGGAATTCCTCCTTTTCAGATAGACGGCGGGCAACCTCCTTATACTGAAGGCTAGCTTGTATCCAGATCACAATACGTTTGTCATGGAATTCCTGACTGCAGATATCCGCATCTTTTGCCAAATCACAGAGCGGCAGATAGAAATCATCAAAAGATTCCCCTTGGCATTGTTTACGAGCTTCAAATCGTATATGATCCACCCATGGATTTTGCCGTTTATGTAGATAATGACCAATCGCATCCACAGTTTCATCGACAGTTGGTTGATCTGGATTTACAGCTTGAATTTCAATTGCATCGTGTTCAATCATCTGCTTTAAATCATCGCTGAGTGTTGATCGAGGTCTGGCTATCTGTTCATCATAATCTAGTAGTGGCATATGCTGTAGTTGTAGTGTGGTGAAATCCCGAAAATTCTGTCTCCAGGCAATAAAATCGGGATATGTGTCCTGAAAGGAACTGGAAGGGCAGCCACAGCAGAATGGGCGAGTGCAGTTAGAGATGTTCGTGCACTAGGATTTCGGGTTTGATCTCCATGCGGGGGCAGAGTCCGAACCTGATGTGTCACATTTCCATCTCCTCGTAGAACTAACTGAATAAACTCATGCTGTCGTCACTTCACATCTTCCTCTCATCGAAGACTTCCTCCTCAGGATCAACCCGCATTTGCCTTAACAATGTAGACAACAATTCGTGGTCAGCGGTGTTCACAGACATTTTGCGGTGTCGCATCATGGGTGGAGTGTCCATTGGTGGGGAACAAATAATATCACTGGTAAAACCGAAAAATGGGGTTGAAATATTGTACCGCTCATAGGAGATATTCGAAATGTGACCAGTTCTAGTGATCATACGAAGTTCATTTTAGGCTCATTCGAAAGATCTTTTCTCAGAGAACAAAGATACTATTTGGTTTGGCAAACTCTTGTAAGCTGGCTGTACCGCCGGTTAAGCTGGCCGGTTTTACCCAAATTAATGTTACATCACAGACATTTTATCTTAAATCAAATTGTAACTTTGTTCTGGGAGAAAAGCGCTTTCGAATGAGCCTAAAATGAACTTTGTACAACCACTAGACCTGGAGATTATGTGTAATCCCGCAGAGTCGCTAAATAGAATCCCATCATTGTTCCGGAGACTTGAAGTTGTCTTACAACTGACTAGTAGGTCCAATAATCATAAAAAATACCTTATCAATTAAATTTTGTGCCCTTTCTCGTGGAGACATCCAATTGGCACCAATGAGCACATAAATTTCAAGAAATTGAATGCAAACCCCAAACTTCATCGCCTTTACCGATATTGCGATATATCAGAGCCAGTATATTCTACCCCAGGTATCTTGAACACTAAGCAAGATATGGGAAAACGGTTTCAATGTTTTGATTCAGCATGAAATTCTGCATTAGATAGCATATGTTTCAAATATTCGACTTTTGGGTACGAAAACACCCCCCCCCCCCCCCCCCCCCCTTAAAACAATTTACCAGATTAATAGCAGTAACTCAAAAGGCCAACACAGGGAACACACCCAACCGCAGTTGGGGAAGCACTGCATACAGTAAACCTTGAGATAGTCTAGTCTAACATTTTTCATGAAAACCCAACAGACTAGAGTATTACACCAACAAAGTAAACAAGCCAATAGGAGGAGTCCAAACTTCTATTCCTCTAGAAGTGGATGGTTGGTTATTTAGATTGGTCGATGATGCATCCGCAAGTGATGCGGGCTGCTAATGTGTCAGTATCGGCTGACCATTAAAAATGAAAACAAGGATAGTGCGAGCTGCCTGCTGATTGGTTACTGTTTCATGGTTGACTGGCAACAATGCTCTCTATTTAGTATTAGATTCTTTCAATTTATTTTATAGCAGCATAATATAGATAAAATGCAATGCTGATTATTTTTTCACTTTTTCCCGGAGGGTTTATAGTGTTTTCTCTTTATTTTAAGGTGATTACTTAAGGGGTACTTTGCGAGAAGTTGACTTAGAGTAGTCCATGTATTAAATTTCTTGCTGTTCAATATTTTCACTGTTATGTGCCAACCGGGTGTTTTACAGTGTTTTATTTCATATGTTTCCCTAATGTTTTCCTAATTTAGAATTATCCAAGGTAAAGGAATTACCCCCCTTAAGATACAACCCATAGTGGGTTGTATCACAAAACATGAAAAAGTCCAATCAGAGCTGGCCAAATAATTGGACCAATGTAGGCAGGCCTATTTTGTCAATTGAAAAACTTCAATCGAAGTTCGCAAGCCAATAACATACGGTTTCGCAATAGTTATTATCCAATGAGACGTTGTATCTTCTTTAATTATTTTCTTCTTAATACAAGAAAATAGGTTTTATCTTTCAAATCTTTCAATTTTTTCAAACATTGGCCGCTTCTGGTCAAGCTACTGCTTTGTGGAAAAGTAGAAGTTATCTGCCACTGGGATATCAAGAACTGTAATAATTATACAGAAATATTATAGGCCTAATAAATATGGCGTTATTTTTTTGGTTTATATTTGTAACCATAATGTTTACTGATGCTGCCATGCAACCACCTAAGGGTGGTGATGATTTGACTAATAACAACAATCCAATATACACAAATATTGTTTCCATACCGCAAACTAAATGCACTGGGATATTAATCACGTAAGTTGAATATCTTAAATTTGATTTTAATACAAATTCAAATCTCCTGAGGTAGAACACCATATCGGACTTTGTATACAGTATTATAATGTACTGTAGGCCTATAATATTAACTGAATTGCCGGTTAATAATAATATCCAAAATTATAGTCAAGGAAAAGGTTTAATGGTTGAAAACTAACAGATTTAATTAAGCCGAAAATTATAAGAGAATATACGTATATCGTTGCTTTGTAGGTTACTGTTAACAAGGATTATAAATAATAATTTATACGCAAAAAATCTAAGCCTATAGAGTATATATTTCTAATATAAGTAAAGTCGACGCAACAATAAAAACGCTGACATAAATTTAAAAATAGTTATTGATAATATATTCGGTTTGGATGAATAATGGGATCATGCCAAACTGATAGAAATGCAAATGAGTCGTACTGTACTAACAAAAAATTAAACTAACCTAAATATATCATATTCATTCCAAATAAATATATATACATAGGTATCGATAATTTATATTATTATAATGGCCATAAAGTTTAATTTACTTTACAAATCGAAACGATCTATACGAGTTAGCAGACATTATGCGATTTGTGAAACAAGATAATATGATATATTATACAGTATACAGTATATTAATTAAACTTTACGATCCAATGAAATATCAATACAATTAATACATTAAGCCTACTTATTTACCGTTCACAGTAACTCATTATTCTCCTTCAGTCCGATGCACATTCTTACAACAGCAACTTGCATCCATGATGGTAAACAATTTCTAGACATCGGTAAAACTCTAGCTGTGTCTGACGGTGTCACGTTGCGAGAGTACAAAATATATAAGGTTAGTACCAATAATTTGGTTAACCGTGAGGCGACCTACGTAATATTCCTGCCAGACATTGATGTAAACCTAATAATAATAACCTATAATTTTCAATCGGCTGAAATATAATTTATTTAAAAATAATATAATAATTAATTGCTAAAATAATAATTTGCCATACCATATAATATGTATTACTTTGTTCCATTCCAATCAACTAAAAATGCATTTTAAAAATATCCTTTGATATGATATTTCAACATCATATTATATCATATAGTGATTACTGTACAAAATGGAAGGCCATACTATTGCGTATTGCTGTGGGTGTTATAAAATAAGGTTTTGGAAGTCATGGGAAGCAGTGGGTACTTTTAGAAGGAACACTTCTCTACAAATTAGTCAGTTAAACTGACAAATAGAAATCAACCTGGGGCAATAATACACGTCTATCACTGTTTCTTCGTAAGTAGGCCCCCTAAAAAGATGCCTTCAGAGTCTAGCAATTTCCAAATAGGTAGGCCTACTTTCAGACTTTACCCGTGTGATAATGCAAGCTAAGGAGTACTGCCACTAGTATGTCTCTGTTAGTTGAAACAAAATTAGAACATAATTGAAACATATTAGGAGCCACGTAATGGTATCCTACCTGCAATGCTATGTATGCCAGTGAAACAAATTTGAAACAAATTAGGAGAGCCGCAATGCTAGCCTACCGGAAGAATTGGAACAATGATGGGCTACGGAGCTGCCTGGGTGGTTTGGCTGAACCAGTGGTTGCACTCTCTCATATTTGTAAATAATCGATCCAAAGCCTCCCAGACAGTGAGAGAATTTTCAGTAAAAGAATTAAAACTGCGTCAGCGTCATGTATATACAATAATGCCTAAATTATAGAACTGTAGTGTTACAGGTACTCATTATTATTTTGGATAAACATTATAAACAATAAACATTCCACAAGATTAACCAATTATCAACTATTTATTTGCTTTTGTCTTTCTTCACTAATTTGCTAGTAAAAACACAATGTTAAAAAAAACACTGTCTTTCAAAAAAAACTCTAGCCCCCAAAAAAACACTAGCTATGGTTGCTACAGTAGCATAAATATCAAAAAATTATATACAAAATGCAAGATATATTTTTGTCTTAATTCAGTGCAACCCACCCCCCTCTGAATGTTAATGAAATTGAGTAGAATATTAGTGGCAAGTGTATTAGTGTAATTATTTTATGTAGCATCGTCTCGAGGCTATTTAATTGCTAAACAATCTACTGTAGAACACGTATAGAACAGAGTGTAGAACACGATAATGTAATAAAAACTGTGTCCTAATCGCAGATAGGAGGGGAAACTGGACGCAATAAAAATGCATCCCCCTCCAGGAGAAATTGGACGCAAATAACAGATGATTACTCTCAAATATAAAACTGTAACCTGTTCTATTGTGTTTAGTTTATTGTGTTGGTTAAAATAACATGCCACTGAAACCTGTTCCTTTCCCTAAATTGAGAATTTAACATTGAGGCGTGTAAGGGTCCAGTAGTATACCGCTTACCAGATCCTAGTAACGATGTATCTTACTATGAGACTCTAGTAATGTATACGGGCTTGTACAGTATCTGAAAACAAATCCCAGTCCAGGATATCTAAACAAACAGATATAGTACACAAACGACTACTGGCGAGGAACAGAGCCTTGTATCTATTCTATGTACGTGAGCGGGTCTAATGCCTACGTACTAGACAGAAGGATACCTGTCCTCTAACCGGTGAGGCAGATGTACAGTTACCGTAACAGACCAAACTCACGGGAAAACAATCCCCGCGCAGCGAATCCTAACTATCACTGACAGTCCTAAATACAGTAACTTGCCGCGGTGTGATTTATATGGGTTATATACGAGCTAGTGGGTTAACAGACCTAGCGTAACAACACTGACAGTCCTAAATCAGTCGAAAAGGGGTCGTACCTAAATGTAACAATAACTGATCCCCCTGTACGAAATCAGTCTAAAGGGTCAGGCCTAAATGTAACAATACCGTTGTCCAGACAAACAACAGTTTAATAACGAAAGTGAAATACTCCTTATCTTGCCGCAATCAAATCAGATCCTAATTGTACAAATACAAATAATTTCCACCTAACGTAATGTATAGTACGCTATAGCTAGTAGAACTTTAAGGGCGATATGTTTTAGGGCGTGTGTGTGTGGGTGTGTTACAAATAAAACAATTTCGGGTAATTCCTTTTACTAGGTTTTAGTGATTTTCTGACTAAAATGATACCGTGCGCTAGCTACTAAAATAAACTAGTCGCGTTTGTAGAACTTTATACTCACGAATGACGTCAAAGCTCTCTCCTTCCTATCCACAACCCAATGGGCAACCACAGTGTTAGTAACTACACCCGTGATCGGCACTAATACCAGATTCTGGTTGTAAGATAAGAATAGGGGTTAATCGCTACCGTACGTTAGCTGATCTGGTATACTAATTTAATTCTAGAACTTTGTTGCTGCGGTAGTTAGCAGCAATACCTATCAGTACGTGGCAAGGCGCGGTAGGATATTAATAAACCTCCCTAGGCCAAGCAGTGTGCCGGTAGCAGAAATACTCCTTGCCTGATCAAATAGCTAACTCCAGACAAGGGGGGGGGGGGGGGTACTAATGTACGTTCTACAAAGCGAACCGGTACCAAACAGTCAGTGCTACGACTCACTAAATTATGGAACATATGCTGTCCGTGCCTAATGTGTACTCGCGTACTGACGAATGGCAATAGTTCGCACCTGTAGGAAGTACAGGTTAACCCAGGGGTTCGTAGGACTGACAAGAAGGGGGGGGGGGGGGGTGTCTGGATATAATTATTTGATCCTAAATTTGCGGCGTCCAGTGCGGTGTCACGCTTACCCTGATCTATAGGTCTTACGGCGGGCAAGGGCGTCGAACAAAGTCTTACCTTTCTCACAAAGCGGGCGCTGCATGGCAAGTTGAGCATTTCGAAGGGGGGCAAAGGGGGTGCGCGGTCGATCCAATGTGGGCGCTAGCGTGTTGTGGACATCCCTTCCCTGCGTTGCTTACGGCCTAACGGTCTAGGCTGCCATCTCCCTGGTGTTCGGCTGTCCCGAAGTCGGACCAAAGGAAAACATGTCAGGAAATTGCAGTATATTTACAGTTTTAACAAAGGATTTATCAAACAAGTTTCAACAAGAAACCGAATTAACTAATTTTACAAAAGTAAACTGATAGAGTAACGTTGGAAGCGAAGGGGGTAGAAGTCATAACCGAAGGCAAACCGGCCTTTTATACTAGAAATTGCACATGGAAACTAAACAGAAATTTCCACAGCTTCACAATTGAGCAATGAAGTGCGTCGTGCCCTATGATTGGCCCAGCTCATCGTTCAACGCAGTCCAGCCCTTACACTAATCTGGGACATGGAATCCTAACAGAATTTTCCACTGCCTCACATTTGAGCAATAAGGTAATTTATGCCCTATGATTGGCCTGGCTCATTATTCGCTACGCTGTACGCTTCTCATTGGCCTATCAATTAGCACCACACGAAAATAAATTGCCCCAAAATACAAATTTCCCGACTGGGATTCGAACTCGTAACCTACGTAATGTAACCAACGCCTTAACCATCTGACCACTACGCCACGAGAGTACCTAAGGGTTTTATGTGTACAAATATAAATAGGCATATTACATTACTGTAACTTAATCAAAATACGTCGGATTTTCAAAAGTTTTTACGTTAAAGTTAAACTACAAATGCTACCTTATAGTGAAATAATTCATCACCGCTCCATGAAAACAGTAAGTAAGACTGTTTTCACCAATCAAATATAAAATATCTACAAACTATTTCTAAATTTACTGGTAGGGCCTAAAATATAAAATATAATCACTATCTAATCATTGCATACTTAATATTGCAGATACGGCGTAAATACAATCGATCGTACATACAAATTTACGAATTAACTTTAGTGCCTAAAATACAAAAAAAGGCTTTCGGTTATCAATATAAGCAAATAAACAAATCAAAACAAATAATTCAAACAAATCAAACAAATAAATCAACTCTTTCGATAAATCTTTATATATTGTAAATATACATAATAAACCTTCACCAAATTAAATCAGTCCAAATATAATATAAACATAATGCGCTAATAATTTTCAATAATGTCCTCCTGACGATCTTAAAAGTTCGTCCTGCTGGTCTGGATATCTTCTCCTGAGCACTAATTGCTAACGGTAGGCTCGCAAGCCTTCCTTTCCATATCTCGCTCCTCCAAACCCAACATTCAAACATAATGTCCAATATAAATATCCAAATAAAATATCCAAATAAAATATCCAAATATAACATCCAAATATAATATCCAAATATAATATCCAAATATAATATCCAAATCGGTAGGCTCGCAAGCCTTCCTTCCACTCGCTTCCTATTCCTTCGCTGAGCGGGCTCGTCCACGTCCTCTAGTGCGATTGGGGGGTGGTCGAGGTCGAACAGGGCTCGGACTTCGGCGTCGAGTTGTCGGTGGTTCCAAAACGCTAGGAAAGGGGACGACGGGGGTTTCGCACATCCGTCGTGCGCTCAATCCTCTAAATCCTCGTCCGATTCCAACTGTCGACTTAATATCGGATCGAGTTTCTACAACGCTAGGAGGAAGTCGAAAGGGTAGGACTGTTCCGTCCGTTGACACCTCGCTCTCTGACGTCGTTTGAATCCTAATGGGTTCAGTCAAAGCGTATCCTGTCCCTCCGCGTGGTTCTCTAGCAAGGGAAACCGTGCCCCGAGTCATCCGGATTTGCGACTTCGATGTCGTCCTCTCGGCGACATTCACTATCTTCTTAATCTCTTGTCCGGCCTTTTGGGCTTTGAGTATACGAAATTGCTGATCATCCTGTGGGTGACGCGTCTTCTCCGCTAACGGCGTGGCCTTGAAGCCAGTCTCACGCAAAACGTCGGTCTCGTCCAGAATGCACGAGGTTACGCGTTTGTGATAAAATGCGCTCCGGTATGCCCAAGCTATCGAATGCCAGGCTCCTCGATTCCGCTGTTCAACTCGCAGTTTATCGAATTCTCCGGCGGTAATCTTGTTCACCACAGTTTGAAAGTTCCAAGTATTCTTGTTGTCGGGGTGCACTTGTAAGAAATAATCCCGCACAACCTTGAATCCACTGTCCAACGGCAATATATCCAATACCTCCAACAATTCATCGTACTGAGGCATAGCCGATACATATCCTTCCTTTGACATTATGAGAGGGTTTACGGCCCAAAATCCCAAATGTGCTCTCATAGGGAAGCGGCGTCGCTGCGTCGATACATGCTCGTCTGCTAGGTCCTCCCAATGGTCGAATAATTGTCGAACGATTTTAACTGACATGTGCTCATAGGGGACGTCTCTAAGTTGACATTCCGATGCCCTATGGCCCTTAATATTACAATAAGTACACTGCGCCACGAAACGCCAGCAAGTGTAGAAAGTGTGCGAACGTTGATCCCCGCACCAGTTGCATACTAAATCCGGTAGAGATATGTGCTTCGCTCCGCACTTCTTTGCGTGATGGCCAGTTGCTCCACATCTGCCACAAATAGTGTTGGCAGGATACCAAACTCGCTCATAGATGAGGTCTCCGATGGGGCGAGCGCTACCGTCCACGTGATAATTCTCATCATCCGGGTCAGTCGGTATGTTCGTCTCCGTAGGTTGTACACAAACCATGGCATCGCTTTTCTCTAACTCGCGTATCTCAGTTCGCGTCTTCCTTGGAAGGTTCTCTTCTATTTCTATGAGTTGCCGTAACGGTTCGTCTATTAGCGCCAACTCGGTCGGATCCACATCGTCATGATGGGCGGTAGGCTCGCGAGCCTTCCAGGATCCTTCCGGGCGTTCGAATTCCGCGTGGCGTTCCCCGTCATAGGGTACTAACGTTAACATCGACGGTCTGTCGACTAGACTTCCCGCGTGAGTGAGATAGACGTCCCTGAAAACGCTAAGTCCCGCTCGCGTGAAAACTTCGCAGTGCGCATCGGTGTTATAAAAGGGTTGGAGAAATCGTCGGAATACATCAGTATGCGTCCTTCCTCCATCGTAAAAGGTATGTCCTTCGCCAAGACATAACGGGTGTCGCTTTAAGGTTCTGGATACTACGTCCGCGATGAAACAAACGTTAACCGAAGATTCTATCGCTAAATAATATTGCAAGATTATCCGCGGAGGTGAAGTAATCGCCCAATACACGCAACCTCGCCACTTCAACTGTGACTCGAACTCGTTTACGCCGGGGGTATCTCCCTCTCCGTATACGTCCGTGTATTTGTTCCTCTTACTCTCCTTGTAATCCCAACTGAACATCAGATATGAGATATAACCCGTCCCAGTTTTTAGCGTGTTATACTCTCTAAAGTATCCTTGCTTAATAGCCCAAAGCAACAATGGTCTAGTATCCACGTATGGCGTAGGCAATCGGTCCTCTTCCGTGGGCATCCCTGCAAAGTCGCTAATGAGGTCATCCCGTACACCGGATCCGATCTTGACGATGCTCTTATCCAACACAACGTCTCGTACGGCCTTTGGCAACATCCTAGCTTCTATGCTACAAGCCAGGTCCATGGATTTAACTATCCGTTTTATCATCGCGTGTCTTTGCGTCGTTCCTTCCGGCATAGGCATCTTCCTATCACTCCTCTGTCGGCTGAAGACATGTAACACGCCATCTGGTGCTCTAATCTGTATCGTCTTTGAAGTGAGGCTTTGCTGATGGCTTCCTCCTTCATTATCGTAAAACATATATCCATTCTCTTTTAGAGATCGGCTAGTCACGTCCCAATCGTCGAGTAAATCATCGGTAGGGTTCCAAATTCTCCCGATCGACTTTTCATCATCGAAACTAATAGGTTTACCAGTCCAATTGGTCGCGATATCGGTGTCGGTCTCAAACGTCCCAACTCCGATCCATAATCGAATCGTTTTCGTCAGATATCCTCGCAAGATACAAGGTGCGATATCCGTCCCCGCGCGATCCACTTCCTTAAAGTCCGTGATATGTGGAGGCACGTTGCGTACGATTTTTTGAACTATTACTTTACGCAACTCGGTTGATTCTAACACATCACCGAAGGTGACCGATGGGAGGAAATCCAGGTTCGAGATGATCTCCGGGTGTTCAACTATAGGGATCTCGTAAGTTGTCTCCTTCCGGGTCGGTATACTAATAGGAAAACTAGTTGGTCTCGCAACCGGTACTATTGCTCCAGTAGAATGGGGCTGAGGTTCTCGCGTCATCTCAACGTGAGGTATCTGTAGTCTCTGCGACAAACGCTGAGCAAAGGTGATACTATCGAAGAGCTCGGGTGTCATCTCCTTGGGTTCGGTTTGATCGTGGGATATCCAATAGAATGGTAGGCTCGCAAGCCTTCCGCCGAACTCCTCGATCTCGCCTTTCTCGTACGCCTTGTACGCCCTGTAGAGGCTCAAAGCTTCCCGTTTCTCTTGTGTCGACTTATTAGACTCGTCCACTACCATACTGTAGACGTCTGGTTCGACTAATTTTGGTTCGTAAATAACAATTTCACCCGCGTTTGGTCCACTCATCTTAAACGAATGATACGGGTTTGTCAAAGGGTATCCGCCTTCTTGATAACGTAGACTTTGGTGGTGTGAACATCGCGCTAATATCGGCTCGGGGTTCTCCGAGTTCAACCGCATAGGAATCGCGTTGTCTTGCTCGCGCATACACGCTCCGCATTTATAGAACAGTTTATATACGGAAAACGCATCCTTGGTCTCTGGATCCGCTCCTCGAGCGCGTCTATAAAGATGCATTCCTTCAAATTCGTCTCTAGCTGCAGGTAAAGGTTCGTTTACCGTCAAATATTGCAGCGTATGATACAATCGGCGTATTTCGGTGTCTGGATCCTCGCAAATGTCGCTAGCGTCGCATAACGCATCGTAGGGATATAACGCATTGTATTCCGCGCGTAATTCCTCCGTTCTTTTGTTGTATGCGTCCAACCGCTGTCGCGTAACATTCGGGTCCGCCTTGGATTTAGCGAGCTTGGCTGTACTCCTAGCCATACTCTCCACTCCAAACACACTAAAGTTTTTAGCTCCATAACGATTAAATGGCGCCTGGTGCTCCTGTTCTTGCGTAAACCCTTGACGTAACTCTTTATACATCTTCTCCATTGTATACGAATATATGTGGTTACATATCGTTACGTTTCTACTAGATGAAGCACAAAATAGAGGTTAGATGTGAGGTGACTTCAGAGTTTGTCGGCTTTTGGCTCAACTCTGCTCTAAACCCCAACCCATTTTGCCTAATGATTTCGGGTTCGCGTAATTTCGCACTGGCTCCTAATCCAAAATTGTGCCGATAAAAAACGAATTCCGGGTAAACTAGCCGCGAGTCTAAAATACTCACCTTTTAATTTCCCAAACTACGTTTTCCAAGAAAAATAGTGCAGTCGAGAATTAATTGGTCAAAATAATAGTAGACACGACTACGTAGAACAAGACCGATTTTCTTTTCCAAAAAAAATTTATCGGTAGGCTCGCAAGCCTTCCATCCGCTCTTGTCCTCCCCAATTTTAATTTTTTTTTTTTTCTAGCTGTATTCTAGAATTTGCTTTCACTGGAGAATCGTTTTTCTTAAATTTAAATCCAAATAAATGGATTTGTCTAATAATTTTTGAAAATGTCTCACTTGTGGGTTCCAAGTGGAATTCCATTCCTACTGTACACACAATCCCGCTCCTATGTGATACATAAGGGTACTACCCTCCATGTTCACGTATAAAGACAATGGAATTCCACCGCTGTCTCTATCTACAGTGAAGAGGATTACAAATGCACGTACAGTAATACAAATACAAATAACTAAAATACAGTAGGTCTATGTGGCGGCCAACCAAGGTCCCACATCTATTTACTAATATTGGGTGGAGATTTGTAGTCTCCCGTCTCGTTTCTAGTCTCCTCGAGGAGTACGAGACGTTGTACAGGCCTATCTACGGTACGTCCGTCGATAGTCCGTACAGTAACTGTCCTCACTACACCAGATGTAGGGTGCGTGGTCAAAATGACTCCAGTCAGCCAAAACCGTCTTCTCAGATTGGCTTCAGCCAATAAAACATGGTCACCACGTTTTAAACACCGGGTATTTATATACCAAGAGGTTCTGGTCGAAATAGAGGGCAAATAATATTTCTGCCATATTTCCCAGAATTTATTTGCAAGTAATTGAGTGATTTTCCAAGCCTTGTTGCCGTATCCGTCACTATCAACGGGTACCGAAATGGGCAACAGTGTCGTCGGCGCCTGCATAAGCAGGTGCGCTGGTGTCAAGGCAAACTGTACGTCGTTATTGTGTGGGATCAAAGCGATCGGTCTGGTATTTAAGATTGCTTCGATTTCTATTAGTAACGTCGTCAGTTGGTCGTCTGTCAAGATGTGTTGCGTCGGTACGACTTTAGCCATAGCTGTCTTTATTGAGCCAATCAGCCTTTCCCAAACGCCGCCTCTCCACGGACTGTCTGGAGTATTGAAAAACCAAACAATACGGTGAGGACGTAGTTCCTCGGAAATCTGGTTTTGGTCCAATTTTCTCAAAGCTCTGGTTATCTCGTTCCGTGCACCCACAAAGTTTGTCCCTTGGTCGCAGTATATGGATTTGACCAATCCACGTCTAGCGATAAATCGCCGTAAGGCTAGGATAAAGGCATTGGTGGACAAGTCTGTCACTCGCTCTATATGGACAGCTCTGCTGGCCATGCAAGTGAAGATCAATCCCCAACGTTTTACCTGTACCCTTCCGCGTTTCGCGATTATGGGTCCAAAACAGTCTATCCCTGTCTCAGTGAAAGGGGGTCTAAATGCCTGTAATCTAGCTAATGGTAGTTCACTCATTTCTTGGTGTCCTATCCTCGCGTGCACCTTCTTACAAATAATACAGTTCCGTGTTACTGAACTCAGTGCCTTACTAGGTCTAATCAGTACAAACCTCGAGCGTAAGTGTGATAGACAGTGGTGTCTACCTACGTGTTTGAGTTGTACATGTGCGTCCAGTATCATAGCGCGCTGTAACTCATGGTGTTGCGGTATGATGATAGGATACCTAAAGTCAAGTGCAAAGTCGATGTTTTGGAGTCTGGACTTGTGACAAAGTAAGCCCCGGTAAATAATCGGACTCCAACTCAAAATCGGTGAAGACTTAATCTGTTTACCTTGTTTGATCGCTGTGAACTCTCGTGCGAAATATCGCAATTGATAATGTCGAATGATATCAACTTCACAGTGTTCAATTTCCTTTAAGGTAAGTCTTCTAGGAAAGTCGCGTTTGCCTCTGGCATATTGTCTCAATCGTTTGAGCCATGCTAACTTGCGGCACGCGTCAGTCCATGATCTAGTTAGGTTCACTATCCTGTCTACGTAAGTGTTAGTGACGTCATCGGGTAAGGTGTAGTCGTAGTGTGGATACTTGTCTGGACTTGGTAGGCCCACGGGCCTTCCGGTAGGTTTGTCTGAGTCCCCAAGTACGTCAATCTCTACGGTCTTACCTTTGCCGTCCGCACCTAATATGTCGACTGGCAGTAATGGTTTCAACTCTACAGTGTCAGTGTGTTCCTGTGAGCCTGTAAGCTTCCTAACCTTAGTCACCACTTTACCTGTAGGTAAGTCAAGTACCTTCTTCGAGCGGAGTGTAATCCCTGTGGCTACTCCTTTGTCGTCCAAAGAAGTCAAATTTAGTACGTCTCTAAAAGTCCGCTCCAATGGGTCTTCTAATGGAGTATCTAGTAGACAGTCTGGTGAAGCGTCTGGTGAACAGTCTGGTGAGACGTCTGGTGAGACATAGCGCGGAACATCCGGCGAAATGTCCGGTCGTCGGTCCCAAAGTCTGTCTAGCGCAACTTCTGTCAGAAAGTCTGATTCAAAGTCTGGTGGACAGTCGGTCGAGATGTCTGGTGAACAATCTGGTGAGATGTCCGGTAGACATTCTGTCGAGAGTTCCATCAAACAATCTGGCGAACAATCCGGAGAACAATCTGGTGTCTCTTCTGGTGAATAGTCTGGCGAGTAATCTGGTGAACAATCCGGCGAAACGTCTGGTGAAATCTCCCGCGGAACATCCGGCGAAGGATTCGTACAAGCGTCTGGTCGAGTGTCTGGCGAGACGTCTGGCGTAATGTCAGGTCTGGCGTCCAGGTCATCAGATTTCGTCCGTCCCTTTTTCCTCTTGACCTTGGCGTTGGCTTTCGCTTTAGACTTGACAACCTTGTCGAGTTTTATCTCGGCACCCTCTGGTATGGTGTTGGTTGTCGCGTCGAATAACGGTGGCCATTCGTCTGATGGTCGCTGTAGGAAATCGGGTCCTCTAAACCAAAAGGATTTATTGTCCGGTTTACAAAAGTCAAGTGGTTGCATTCCCCGTGACGCGATGTCAGCTGGGTTCAGCTTCCCTGGACAGTGACGCCAATCTTGTTTGAGCGACCGGTCTAGTATTTCAGCCCGTCTGTTGGCTACGAAAGTCTTGAACTCAAATGTTTCGTTGTTTATGTACCAAAGTACCAACGTCGCATCCGTCCAATATGTGACCTTCAAGTTAGCCTCCAGCTCGCGTTGAACTAGACTGACAATATCGGTGGATATCGTCCCGGCTTGCAGCTCCCCACGAGGTACAGTCATATACTTCAATGGCATTGTTCTAGCCCTTGAAGTAACGAGAGATACATCGTAGCTGTCCGATGTCACTTGTCGTCTAAGGTATAAAGTAACCCCCAATCCATCCTTGCTAGCGTCACTAAAGCTGTGAAGCTCTAAATCGGCAGGAAAGGTGGTTTGCAAAGGAAAGTATACCCTTGGTATGGTATAGTCTTGTAGGAACGTCAGTTGGGCTTCCCAGTCCCTCCATCGCTCAGCTAACTTTTCTGGGATGGGATCGTCCCATTCCAGTCCGGCTTGCCAAATGCTGCGGAGTATGATCCTGGCATGTAGGATCACTGGACTAATGAAACACAATGGGTCATACAATCGACTCATGGTCGATAAGCAAGTCCTCTTAGTGAGAGGTCTAGTCTGGTCGTTGGACCTTACACGTACCCTAAAATTGTCGGTGTTAGGGTCCCAACTAAGTCCTAGTACTTTGGTCGTCGGCAGAGGTTCTAGGTCTAAGTCCAAGTCACCTCCGCTACGGTCCATCGGGTCAAATGAGTTCACCAGTTCGGGTTCGTTGGAAGCGAACTTCGTCAGGTGAAATCCGCCCTCAGCGAGACAATCCTGGAGTTGGTGTGCTACGGTTGTAGCGCGCTCCAAGGTGTCACAACTCTTGAGGCCGTCATCCACGTAGAAGTCTCGTTCCATGGTCCGAACTACTTCTGGGTCAAATTGGTCTCGTCTGTCTAATGCTGTCTGCTTCAATGCGTACATGGTGCAGTTGGGGCTGTCCCTGGCTCCAAATACTCTTACCTGCATTTGGTAAGTTTCTGGCGGAAGTTGTAAGTTTCCGTCCGGATACCAAAGAAACCTCAAACTGTCCCTGTCCCGCTCCAAAGCCTTAACCTGGTGAAACATGGCCTCTACGTCACAGGTGAAAGCCACTTTGCGTTGTCTAAAACGCATTAGGACTCCCATGAGGTAATTGTTCATATTCGGCCCGTCCATCAGTTCGCTATTCATAGACATCCCTTGGTAAAGTGCAGCGCAGTCGTTGACTACACGCACCTTGCCAGGTTTGTCCGGGTGTCGAACAAAATGATGTGGCAGGTAATATGTCTGGTCTGTAGTTACCTCAGGATTTAACATCCTAATGGCGTATCCCTTTTGGAGATACGTCTGAAGTTGTGCATTGTATTGCATATGGGCCGTCTCGTCTCGCAACAATCGCTGCCTTATTGATTTGAGTCGCCTCAAAGCAAGCGGGTAATTGTTAACGAGCTTAGGTTGTCCATTGCACCACAACATACCAACCTCATAGTGGCCATTCGCGGTCTGGCGAATGGTATCTCTCATAATATTTAATGACCGTTTTTCCTGTTCTGACATAGCGGTCTCGTAACTACCGGGTTCTGCTGAGTCCTGTTCCAACCATTGTATGGTCCGTTCAGTCAGCAGTCGGTCAAGCGCTGCTTGCACTGCGCCATGGTCCTCGTCCACGTCTTCGTCCGCTGCGGTGGCTAGTGTCAATGTGTCTGGTAGGCTCGCAAGCCTTCCGGTGTCACTAGTCGGCGTCGAATTGTCGTGCGGCGGTTTGACAACTTCTTGATCTATCGGTAGGCTCGCAAGCCTTCCAAGATCAACGACCGGTGTCGAAGCCTGGTGGGTGGGGTCAATGACCTTCGGATTTTTCGGTAGGCTCGCAAGCCTTCCAAAATCCTCGTTCATCGAGTCATCCACAGCAACAACCCTCAGGTCTTCAGTAGTCAATACAACCTGGTCTACTGCAAGTAGTTGTAAGTCAGAGGTCCGTATGGTCGTGTCCAGATCGGTTACGTCAGTATCGGTGGCGTCTGCGTTAGTGACGCAAGTCTGTCGTAGTGCCGTCCGTACAATTGGACCACAGGAGTGTGAGGGAGAATTATCTATCGTGTTAGTCAATAAACTACACGTACTCAAAACGTCGTCCTCCTGGTCACTTACCTCTAGTGAACGTATTGGTGCTCTAGTATACCAACCTATGGGAGTTCTACATGCGTAGGGGTTGCCCGCTGTAATAACAGATGGGCGTGTCTCCCATACCTGATGTAAGTTAAACTGGTCTGTCCCAATTAACATCGCAATGGAACGATAATTGACAGGACATTCCGGTATTCCAAGGTGTCGGAAATACTTACGATCTTCCGGAGATTGCTCTGGCACAGGGCCGAGCAAGTTACTAAAGTCCTTCGTAGCTGCAAAGGTCAAATTTCTTACCGGAAGTAATGAGCGCTCCTCCTTGCTGTGTTCCGCTTTGGAAAGAAGAGTGTCTAAAGTTAGTTTTACTCTTGTCACAGGAATCGCTCTCTTACCATGCATGCTGCTTACAGTATACTGAGCAGTCTTACCTTGACTCAAGTCCGTAACTACGTCGGCTACTTGTTCGTCGACATAGCTATGCGATGACGCAGAGTCTAAGATGGCGTATATACGCTTGCTCCCTCGGGTCCCGGTAATCTTTATAGGAATCACGCTAAACCCTTTCAATTGGTTCTGTGTGAGGAGCGTTATCGATGGTTGTTCCTCACCTGCATGCACGTAGAAAGTGTCGTCTTCCTCCTCGTCCTCTTCCGATGATCCTGACTGATCCATACAGTCGGTATAAAAGGTACGGATCTCGCGCGGCGCACGCTCCTTATAAAGCGCGTCGCATCTAGCCGCTTTATCTGGATGCTCTCGTCGAAAGCGTCGGGTCGGAGTATGACTGGTTGTGTGAAGCAACGCGTCATGGTTACGTCCACACAAAGAACATGTATCATCGCTCGGGCAATCCTTCCGGACGTGTCCTGGCTTCATACATCTCCAACAGGAATCTAGAGATCGGATTTGGAGTCTCCTCTCCTCGATCCCTAACTCTTTAAAAGCGCGACATGCACGTAGTTTATGTCCGCTATGGTTTCTGCCGTTCCGCTCGCAGTATGAGCATCCCACAAAGTCCGCCGGCAACTGTTGTCGTGGCTGCGTGGTGCCGATAGGCGTCAGAACTTTAGAAGTCTCAGTAGGGGTGGCGTAAGTAACGGCTTTCGCGTTCGTCGGAAATGGTTTAGTCCGATTCGGCGCAGAAACAGTTATCCCTTCCGCCGCGATATGGTGATCGGTATAGTTCGATCGAGTCTCGATCACGGCCTCCCGTGAAATAAGTTGATAGACATCGGTGAGTTTTAATAACCCTCCGGCCTCTTCGCGCTGGTACTCGATGCGTCGCCATTCTCGTCGTAGTCGATGATGAAGTCGACCGATTATTCGAATGAGAACCGTCGGTGCGTTAGCGTACTCGAGTTGCCCAATGGACCGTAAAGTCCCTATAGCGTTCTTTATTTCGTCCGCGAGTCGTAAAAGATCGATCGGTCTCGAAATGTTGCCTCCTCTGCAGAGGTCTTCTATGATGGATTTAGCCATGGCGACATTACCGCCGTAAATCGAATACAAACGGTCGTACGCCAACTCGAAGGCATCGGGAACACCTATAAAGGTTTCCGCTAATCGTTTCGGCTCACCAGACAGGACTTGGAGCAAGTAGTTAAACTTCTCCGTCGAGGTGAAAGCACACTTAGCGATCTGGGACTCTACGTAGTCTACCAGTGTGCGCCAGTGTTTCGCGTTGCCAGAGAACTTCGGCGGTTGCTGTGCCGGTAATCCGTGTCTAGCCGCGAATTTCGCAATCTCGCTAACTAAATCCAACTGTCCGCGTCCTTGTTCGGTGGCGTCGTCCAGTCGCTCCCTTCCGCGCGTTGTTCGTCGGTAGGAATTATTAACGGGATCTTCCTCTCGATGTGTCGGAGTCCGTCTAGTCTCCTGTTCTCTCCTCGGTGGTCGATGTTGTCTAGGTTGTTCCAATTCCACGCTGGTCCGTGATCGATCCGACGGTTGCGCTTCGAGTCGTTCTTCGAGTTGAGCTATTCTGTCCGTCATCTCGGTGAACTGTTTAGCGCTGATCGTTTCCGCTGGTTTCAACGTGGGTTTCTGTTGGGGTGTTTCTCGTGGAGGATTGTCGATGTATGGATTCGTCGATCGTTCCTCCCGTTTACAATCTTCCGCCGCTCCAGTACGGAATATTTCCCGTTCCGTCGACTCCGAGTCACTAGATGAATCGCTGTCGTCCGGATAAGGTGGCTGGCGGGTTCGTGTCCGGCGTATTATCCTGGGTCTCGTCCGTTGTGGTCCGGAATCTACGGCTCTCCGTCGTTCGGTAGGCTCGCAAGCCTTCCACGAAGTCGTAGGTCTCGCTATACGTTGTCCGATCCCGTGAGTACTACCCACATCCATCCTCCTTCGTAGTTCGGTAGGCTCGCAAGCCTTCCACGAAGTCGTAGGTTGCGTCGAACATTGTGTCAACGGTCGAGTGAAATAGTCGGGTTTCGTAGTCGGTCTGTAAATAACTGGATTTGCACAGCACGTCACAGGTTTAACTTGTAATGGTTTACTCACCTGTTTAATGGTCATAAACGCAGGTTCCTCTCTTCCTACAAGTAGACTACGACTTACTGTAGGTGGACTAGTAACGTTACCTGCTAAAATTGGCGATGAAGTCGCCCTAGGTTGCGGTATTTCCGTCACAACAAACCTGTTGCCTTGCGTCGAACGCACTGGCGTTATTTCCTTAGGTTTCGTAACGAAGACCGGTTTTATCGGAGTCGTGGGTTTGAGCATAGGAATAACTTGGGGAAAACGTTTACAGTAATCCTCGACGAACTCCTCTCCTCGATCTATCGCTCCCACGCTTCCTTCCTCGATCCGCTTCTGTATTCCGCGATATCGAGCTTCCATACGATCCAGGGCAGACAAGTCGTGTCCAGTCCGCGATCTCATAGATCTATCTCTCGCGTCGAGTTCGAGGTCCGCTTGCGCGTTCGCTGTCTCGCGCGATCTACGATTCAATTCGAACTGTAGTTGCATCTCCCTTTCGCGTCGATCTGCGTCCTGTTGTTGTGCCGCTAATTCCGCTTCCTGTATAGCTAATCGAGCGTTTATTTGCCGCGCCTCCAACTTGGCACGAGCGTCTGATGCTGCTTTCTTCCGTGCTAACTCGTCCGCTGCTGCCGCCGCGGCCGCTTCTCGCGCTAAGTCTTCCTCCAATCTGCGCATTTCTGATGCTTCGAATTCAGCTTGCGCCTTGAGTTGTGCAATTTTTGCCTCGTCTTCTCTACGTTGTTTCTCTCCTTCGATGGCGATCTGTGCCATCTGGTGTCGCGCTTCTTCCTCGGCGACTTGTTGTCGGCGTGCAACCTCCTGTTGTTGTCGAGTAATTCCAGACGCTGTTCTACTAACGTCGCCAACGTTGCCAACGTCGCTCCGTACGCTAACGAACGATCTATCCAGTGGTGGATGTTGGTAGGCTCGCGAGCCTTCCGTAGTGAGAACTTCCGTCGTCCCTCGCGGTTCGACTTCCGGTTCGTCGATCGGTACGCCGCATCTACGAAGAAAATTGGTCAGCGTTTCCAACCTTCCGTCCAGGCAGTAGAGTTCTTCTTCCTCTTCGGGTTGTAACAACGCGTCCGAAACTGACTCACCTAGCAGTTGGTCGAACTGCTCCTGTTGAGCCAAGCTTATTACCGACTTAAACTGGATAATGCTTTCTCTCGCACTTACCAATTTATCCACTATCTTTACCTGAGTAAAGTTGTCGCCACGCAACTCTGCAAGTTCGTGCAAACCTTTAAGTTTATCTACGGAGGCATGTACCCTACTTTCTATCCTTACCTGTAAGGTGTAGAACTCGTATCTCGACATCGGGGCGGTTAACTCGCGTAAAACGCGAAAACCTTCTCCGAGGTTCCGAGTAATCTGGGCCATGTGTCCTCCTATACTTCTAATAACGTTCTCCTGGCTCCCAGTCGAACTTACCATGTCCGGTTCCCGCGATCTAGTCTGCGGGACGGTAAGGAAATCTTCGATTCTGCCGTCGCCACGCGTTGCGGCTTCCGGTATTTCCGTTTGGGGTACCGGCGACGCAAGCGGTGTGACATCGGTGGAATCTCGGGTTCTCCTTCTAGGTTCGTCTACTGTCGATCTGTCCGGGTCGCACGAGTCATAGTCGGTAGGTGGGTATCTCGTCGAATGGGGTGTGTCACTCATGTCTTATTATATACGTCAAGTACGGGTAATAAAATGTCAAGTGTCTGAATGTTGAAGTGTCAAACTTACCTAACCGGTACAAATAAATCAACAAGTCAGAATGTCGAAATGTCAAAATGTCGAAATGCACAAATGTCAAACTTACCTTGATATATATATATATCATATATATACCCTAACCGGTACAAATAAACTAACAAGGTATATAATAAAATAAGTAGTAATCTAGCCTACCGGCTAAATTTGTACGAATAAGTGAGATAACGATATACGTTAACAAAATGTAGATCAACAAGTAAAACAATAGGCCAAACAGCAACGTCTAAAGGGAAAATATGTACCAACAACACTACTAATAGACAGTGAAACCCACAAATTTTGAGTACTACTGTGCTTTCTTAAGTTTAAACGACGCGAGTCGTAAAACTTACGTTCCTTTGATCTTCCAGTCGTACAAATTCCCAAATACAAACCGGACGTGGGTCTTTCCGTTTTTCGGCGGCGCGGACGAATTTATTGTCTCCCAAACTTTGCGAAAAGCGGTCTAATCCTCGAAGCGGTCCAGAAATGAGTCCTTGAGTCCTGAAAAGGTCGAAGGTGAGAGTTTTACTTCTACGCTTACGAAAAATCTTCCTAGGTACCGATACAAATTGGTCTTTAAACCCTATGTACCTTTTCAAGTACCGAAAAGTAACACCGCACACACACGGCGTAAAACAAAGTGCTACAAACTAACTGTTAGCTAGTCAAAGATTAAATACGAAAGTACTAGCTACCCTAAAAGCCTACTGAAGCAGGGGACGTTCTAAATTACTAAATTTACTAACCTTAAATTTTAATATCTCCTACTTTCAATAGCTAACAATCGAAATAATACTATAAACTAATTTATATAGTACTTCCTACTGTAAGGGTCCAGTAGTATACCGCTTACCAGATCCTAGTAACGATGTATCTTACTATGAGACTCTAGTAATGTATACGGGCTTGTACAGTATCTGAAAACAAATCCCAGTCCAGGATATCTAAACAAACAGATATAGTACACAAACGACTACTGGCGAGGAACAGAGCCTTGTATCTATTCTATGTACGTGAGCGGGTCTAATGCCTACGTACTAGACAGAAGGATACCTGTCCTCTAACCGGTGAGGCAGATGTACAGTTACCGTAACAGACCAAACTCACGGGAAAACAATCCCCACGCAGCGAATCCTAACTATCACTGACAGTCCTAAATACAGTAACTTGCCGCGGTGTGATTTATATGGGTTATATACGAGCTAGTGGGTTAACAGACCTAGCGTAACAACACTGACAGTCCTAAATCAGTCGAAAAGGGGTCGTACCTAAATGTAACAATAACTGATCCCCCTGTACGAAATCAGTCTAAAGGGTCAGGCCTAAATGTAACAATACCGTTGTCCAGACAAACAACAGTTTAATAACGAAAGTGAAATACTCCTTATCTTGCCGCAATCAAATCAGATCCTAATTGTACAAATACAAATAATTTCCACCTAACGTAATGTATAGTACGCTATAGCTAGTAGAACTTTAAGGGCGATATGTTTTAGGGCGTGTGTGTGTGGGTGTGTTACAAATAAAACAATTTCGGGTAATTCCTTTTACTAGGTTTTAGTGATTTTCTGACTAAAATGATACCGTGCGCTAGCTACTAAAATAAACTAGTCGCGTTTGTAGAACTTTATACTCACGAATGACGTCAAAGCTCTCTCCTTCCTATCCACAACCCAATGGGCAACCACAGTGTTAGTAACTACACCCGTGATCGGCACTAATACCAGATTCTGGTTGTAAGATAAGAATAGGGGTTAATCGCTACCGTACGTTAGCTGATCTGGTATACTAATTTAATTCTAGAACTTTGTTGCTGCGGTAGTTAGCAGCAATACCTATCAGTACGTGGCAAGGCGCGGTAGGATATTAATAAACCTCCCTAGGCCAAGCAGTGTGCCGGTAGCAGAAATACTCCTTGCCTGATCAAATAGCTAACTCCAGACAAGGGGGGGGGGGGGGTACTAATGTACGTTCTACAAAGCGAACCGGTACCAAACAGTCAGTGCTACGACTCACTAAATTATGGAACATATGCTGTCCGTGCCTAATGTGTACTCGCGTACTGACGAATGGCAATAGTTCGCACCTGTAGGAAGTACAGGTTAACCCAGGGGTTCGTAGGACTGACAAGAAGGGGGGGGGGTGTCTGGATATAATTATTTGATCCTAAATTTGCGGCGTCCAGTGCGGTGTCACGCTTACCCTGATCTATAGGTCTTACGGCGGGCAAGGGCGTCGAACAAAGTCTTACCTTTCTCACAAAGCGGGCGCTGCATGGCAAGTTGAGCATTTCGAAGGGGGGCAAAGGGGGTGCGCGGTCGATCCAATGTGGGCGCTAGCGTGTTGTGGACATCCCTTCCCTGCGTTGCTTATGGCCTAACGGTCTAGGCTGCCATCTCCCTGGTGTTCGGCTGTCCCGAAGTCGGACCAAAGGAAAACATGTCAGGAAATTGCAGTATATTTACAGTTTTAACAAAGGATTTATCAAACAAGTTTCAACAAGAAACCGAATTAACTAATTTTACAAAAGTAAACTGATAGAGTAACGTTGGAAGCGAAGGGGGTAGAAGTCATAACCGAAGGCAAACCGGCCTTATATACTAGAAATTGCACATGGAAACTAAACAGAAATTTCCACAGCTTCACAATTGAGCAATGAAGTGCGTCGTGCCCTATGATTGGCCCAGCTCATCGTTCAACGCAGTCCAGCCCTTACACTAATCTGGGACATGGAATCCTAACAGAATTTTCCACTGCCTCACATTTGAGCAATAAGGTAATTTATGCCCTATGATTGGCCTGGCTCATTATTCGCTACGCTGTACGCTTCTCATTGGCCTATCAATTAGCACCACACGAAAATAAATTGCCCCAAAATACAAATTTCCCGACTGGGATTCGAACTCATAACCTACGTAATGTAACCAACGCCTTAACCATCTGACCACTACGCCACGAGAGTACCTAAGGGTTTTATGTGTACAAATATAAATAGGCATATTACATTACTGTAACTTAATCAAAATACGTCGGATTTTCAAAAGTTTTTACGTTAAAGTTAAACTACAAATGCTACCTTATAGTGAAATAATTCATCAAGGCGGGATATTAATTCGCCAAGAAGGGGTTTTGCGTCCAGTCCCCCCCCCCCCCCCCTTCTCCCTAATAGATAGTAATTAAATAGACTCAATAAAACACTTTTCAAACGCTTGTAGTTAAAAAGGTTTGAAAGTGAAAATAAATATTCTTAGGCGTTAAGATTTGTAGAATAATTGGTGGCCTTTAACCCTATTACCACTGGGGGGGGGGGGGGGGGGGGGGCGTATCGGCCCCTTCCTAGGTTTTAGTTGCTGTAACTATGCAACCACATTACGTACCGGCCCAATTTTTTGTGAGAATTAGCCAAATTTAATGCCGCATCTTTTGCAAAAAACGCCGTTGCAATTGGATTTCTACTTTTCGATGTGGGTGCCACCTCAAAATTTGGTCTCCAGCACCAAATTTTTTGAAATTTTCGAATTTTACAAAGTCATTCGTGATTTAGTAATTATTTATGTTTGGGCTATGTTTATTTATTTTTATTGGTTTGGATTACTCTAATGCTCTATACACGTATGTAAGTGAGGTGGTACGTCATTTTTGGAGCACCAAAATTAGGGCGTGGCACTTCAAAATTTGAAAAATACGAGATTCGGAAAATACACTAAAGTTTTGATTTGAAAAGCATTTTTATAGGTTTTCTGGAGCGCTGAATCGATTGAAAGTAATATAGAAGCCTGAAGACTTAGTGGTTCGCCATTTTTGGTGCACCAAAATTAGGGCGTGGCACTTCAAATTTTGAAAAATGCGAGATTCGGAAAATTCACTAAAGTTTTGATTTCAAATTAATTTTCTAGGTGTTCTGGAGCGCTGAATCGATTGAAAGTAATATAGAACCCCAAGCAAGCCTCAAGTCCTTTGTGTACGTAATTTTCGGTGCACCAAAATTAGGGCGTGGCACTTCAAATTTTCAAAATTTCTTTATTCGGAAAAAACACTAAAGTTTTGATTTCAAAAAATGGCTAACTTCTAAGTCTTCAGGCTTCTATATTACTTTCAATCGATTCAGCGGTCTGGAAAACCTATATAAATTCGTTAAAATTTCAATTTTGGTTTATTTTCCGAATCTCGTATTTTTCAAAATTTGAAGTGCCACGCCCTAATTTTGGTGCACCAAAAATGGCGAACCACTCAGTCTTCAGGCTTCTATATTACTTTCAATCGATTCAGCGGCCAGAAAACCCATAAAGATGCGTTGAAATAAACAAATTAGGGGCATTTTCTGAATATCTAATTTTTCAAAATTTGAAGTGCCACGCCCACTTCTTAGGTGCACGAAAAATAGCATCCACTTCAATTTTTGGAAGTGGAATATAATCACATTCGATTCAGCGTCTTGAAAAACCTACTAAATCTAGCCAACACTGCCACACTATTAGTTTTTATAAAACGAAAAATTTTGTAATTTTGTCCTGGGACTACTTTTATTTTTCATCAAAATTATGAGACCCTGCTTATGAAATTTTAACTTTTTAAGATTTGGTAGTGTTCATCTATAGTTGTTTCACCAACAGCCCAATTTTTGTAGGATTTCATCAGACGACTACAAAAATATAGTGGGTGGGCCGAATCGCCCCCCCCCCCCCCCCCCCCCCCCAGTGGTGCTAATGGTCAAAACACCCCAGTGGTAATAGGGTTAAGTCACTGAATTTAAGACACAATATTCCAGGAGGTGGCTTACAGTAGGTACGCACCAACAAAGTAGAACTGGCAATTACCAATAATACATAAAAATAGCTATTAAAATAAGTTGTTTCAAAATTATAATACTTGACTATTGAAATGAATCATAAAAAAATGTTCTAGAAGACTTTTATTATAAAATCCTTCAAATATATGAAAAATAATTTTGAAAACGTGTGCCTACTAAATTTAGTAGGTAGAATGCAGCTTTCATGGTCGTACAGTATATATACAGTAGTAAGTAGGTCATGTTCCATTTAAATTAGAACCCTCACAAACCCGTAAAACGCAAAAAAACAAGGTGATACTATCAATTGATATAATATTGGTGCTGGCACCAAATTTTATACCCACTTCCGACAAATACAAGTTTCAGATGTCTAGTTAGAAAATTATTTATTCAATTGAATTCAGAACCCATATCCAAAAACCTATAAAATGCGAGAAATAAGTTATCACAATCAATTGAACTACTGAATGGATTTTCAAAATGTCGTGCTGGCACCAAATTTTGCACAGAGCACAGAAAAATACAAGTTTGAGATGGCTGGTGCATCTCCTATATATTCTATCGAAACCAGAATCCCAAAAACCTCTTCATAAAATTAATTTACAAAATTGACATATTTCAAAATTTGGTACTGGCACCATTTGGCACCCACAGAAAAAACAAGTCTGAAATTTCGAAATTAATTTATGTGAATTCTGTCTAATTGCAAACAACAAAAAACCGGTGTAAATAAAAAATGGAGATGTTACAAATCAGATTTCATGAAATGAAATATTCAAAAAACGTCTTAAATAAAAAGTGCTAAAAGTTGTGTTAAAAATGGTGCTGTAACTCAAAAACTTCCTAATATTTTTGAAATCCGTTTCCACTATTAGGAAGACAATCGATTTTAGTAAAAGTCATAAAATTTCAGATTCCAAACTGTGTTTTTTTCAGTGTTATAACAAAAAATATCTCGGGGGGCGGGGGTTCATATTGGCACAACCCCGCCCCCTGGTTTTAATAGGATTGGTTAAATGTCTTCTAATTTCGCCTGATCTGGTTTTGCACACCAAATTAACGAATTTCCCCTGCTATATTTTGTGTGCCGTTAATGCACTTTTATTGTACTCTTTAGGTAACTCCTCCTGCAGATGCTCGCTTTGTGTTGTTTTATTATTTTATTATATTTTGCATTTATTGTTAATTTTATTTCTCATATAAACTGCCCGACCATTTTACTAATTAAACCGTGCTAAGCACAATGAACTTGAGCTCGGACAATTCGCCCCCTAGCAGCAGACAGAGGAACTGTAAAAGTCTGTCTGTGTGTAAAATTTCTAATTAAGCAATGCTCGTAGGTTACTACAACCAAATTTCATATGCATCTGAAGTTTGGTTCTATTACAGCTACTTTTACGTTTCTGTCAATACGCCCCCTAGCGTCTGACTGGGGAACTATAGAAGTCTGTCTTTGTGTATAATTTCTAAATTTCTAAATAGACTACATGTGTACCAAGTTTGGTTCTATTTGATTCGTTATTGACCGACTTATTAGCGTTCAAACATTCTAGCCACAAACTCAGCCAGCCACAAACAAAATAAGTATACAATTGGCCGGCTTTGCGACACTTGGACCTAACTGACTGGCGCCAGACTTTCTGGGTGACACCCAATGTCACCCTATGGGTGTCATTGGGTGTCATTGGCGCCAGACTGTCTGAGTGACACCTCCTAATTAGGCTAATTGACTGGTGTCATCAATTAATTAGTACAATTAAACCCTAAAAGGTGTCTTATGACTCCTAAATAGGGTTTAATTGATTATCCTAATTAAATTAGACCGATTAGCGCCCCGACACGCAATGGTTATCAGTGATGTCCAACTGTCGCAAAGCTGCCCAAGAGGGTGTCATAAGTGACACCACGGTTCTTTTATTTATTAATACTTATTTATTTGTATTAAATTTTAATTTATTTGTTTGTATTACTTTTACTTTATAATATTGTTTTCCTTTTTTAGTTTTAACATTAATTATTTTATATATTACTTACCGTTGCTAAATGACCTCATTGACTTTCAACTCGTTATACTTAGCCTTAGAGTATACAGCTCCCTTACTGGCAACTACTGTAATTACTCTTATCTATAACCAGACAGTTGTATCGTTGACCTATGACCCCCAATTAGATTTAACCAAGCAACAGGTTTTTAATAATAGTTGGATCCAAGCGCCCCGCCCCCCTCTCGTGACACCTCTGATTACTAATTACTCTTACCTATATCCAGCCGTCTGCAGTTCCATAGTCTGCCGCTAGAGGGTGTATTATCTGAAAATTAACATCTTCTCTACTACTACTCTACTACTAGGTCGAGCGAACTCGGACAGTGGAAATGAGATCCTTCCAGGCTTCCCGATTCTCCATAGTTGTCGCAATTTCGTTTCTCCCAAGTTCAGTATCCCTTTCAAGTTGATCTATATATGTTATGGCAGGTCGTCCACGACTACGCTTTCCATGAGTTGGTTGCCAGAGAAGTAGATCTGGTATGACCTCGTCTTTACTTCGCCAGCAGTGCCCACTGAATCTTAATCTGCGTTCACGGAGGGTGGTTGATACAGGTGGTATTGTACCATAAAGCTCGGCGTTTGTCATGTGTTGTCTCCAGATGATGTTTAGGGCTGCCCTTAGTAGTCTTGTGTAGCAACCATCAATTCGTTGTTCAAGTGATTTAGTCAGTGTCCAGGTCTCACCCCCATATAAAAATACACTTTCCACTGTGGCTCGAAAGAACTTGGTCTTCAGGTGCCTGGAGAGATCTGATTTCCAGATGGTATCCATTTTTGATAGAGCTACCCAAGCCTTTGCTTTCCTAACTTCTATGTCCTTTTTGCTACTCTCTATCCATGATCCAAGGTACTGGAAGTCATCGACCTGCCTTAGTTGATTATTATCATTATCAATGGTTGTCAAGTTTCCATCAACATTAAAGGTCATGAATTCGGTCTTGGTAGCATTTATATGCAATCCAACCTCCTTAGCAGCCCTCTCCACTTTATTTAGTAGAAGCTGTGCATCTGCTAGCGTATTAGAGAGCAGGGCGATGTCATCCGCAAAGTCGGTGTCTGTGACTGTAGTTGCCGGATATCTACTACTTCTGCGTTCTTGAAGTGTGAATCCCAGATCTTCACCCTTTGTGGCCGTCCTCATTGCGTAATCCAGCACAATTACAAATAGTAATGGTGCTAATGTGTCACCTTGCAGTACGCCAGCCAGGATTGAGAAAAACTCAGTTTCACCATCTGGTGAGAGTACCTGCGCTTCTGTGTCACAATATAGCAATCCAATGCCAGCAACAATTACTTCTGGTATTCCATAAGCTCTTAGGATTTCAAGCATTTTACCTCTATGGATGGAGTCGAATTCCTTCTTGAAGTCCACAAAAGTCATGACTGCGGGGAGATTCTTTGACTTGATTCCTTCAATCAGTCTCCGTAGTGCAAGTATCTGAGCTATTGTTGATCTACTTGGTCGAAATCCGTTTTGGCTCTTACGCAGTAGTTTCTCTATGTGAGGCCTAATCCTATATAGAATCATTTTATTGTATATTTTGGCAGCTACCACAAGCAGAAGAGGATGAATGGCCTCCTCATCTCACCACGGCTGAGATTAGACAAGCCAAGGGAGCGGAGAAAGTCAAACCTAAAACCCGGACGAGTAAATCAATGTTATTTAAACCCATGATTGATCTGTCTGTACTACACATTTCAGGGGACGACGCTGTGGATCTAAACTCCCCGCCACAAATAAATCTGTTGTGGAAATCAGAGAAAGAGACTGGAAATCTGGAACACCAGACGTCTCGCAGGGGCTCTCACCTCTCCTGCAGAGAGCAATAAACCACTATAGCTCCTGGAATCGGCTTTCTAAGGCCGTCGTGTATTTGAAGCGATGTTTCCATCGTCACTATTCCAGGACGAAGAAGAAACCTGGAACTTTATTCGAAACACAACAACTCAATCGCCCAGTTGGTCGTTTATGTTTACTGGAAAGAGACCGAGAACTATCCGGAAACTATGGAAGGCAAGATACTCTTCCCACGACCACCTCCCTAATCCAACAAACATCTAGGGACTCCCCAACGTAACAGCGTCTGGAGTGGGTGTGTGACTACATTATTTTATATATTTTTATTATTTTTATATTTATGTATGTATTATTACGTAATTTTATTATTATAATCATTTTCTTTAATTTTATTTAGTAGAATGTTATTTTAGCGATTATTTAGTAGAATTAGTGCAATATATACTCGTGTTTATTAATTAATTACTTAACATTATATATTTAGTGCAACGGCGAGAAATAATTCTTTTCTCTTTCCTTACTGTCCGTATCATATTATAAATACGTGACTGCAGTAAGATGAAATGTCCGTACTTATTAAAGTACAATAAAGCTCCTACTATACTCAAGTATTATTGGTAAGTAGAGTATTAGGAATGCAAAGTTCAGATCCTCGTGTCTCGGCTAAACCAAGCTCTGGGTAGACCTTGGAAACGACTTGCCTCTTCTCACTGACATTGCTTCTTGCAATATTGCTCTCATACCATATATTAAATAATACATATAGTAGTGTGATGTCCCTTTAACAGTAGCGTGAAACGCAAAATAAATCTGTTAAACCCTTTGACCATCTGTAATTCTAGTCGATTAAGATATCGTGGCACCCACCGATATACTTGAAAGACAAAATTCTAGAATCAGTGGTTAACGTCCCCAGACAAGTTCTGGAATAAATCGGTGCCCATCTTAAATATTAACTATTTAATATTTACAAAAATCTATTAAAACAAATGTTATAATAGAGTAAATGCAGACCAATAAACTCTAAGGAGTTTGTAAACCAAGAAAATCTATAAATCAAAATCTGTTAAAATTCAGATCCTTTAGAATTCTAGTCGATTAAGATATCGTAGCACTTACCGATACTCTTAAAAAGACAAATTTCCTAGAATTAAGGATCCTAGTCCCCAGACATGTCTGGATAAAATTGGTCTATTTTAATATTAAATAATAAAATTTACGGGAATAAATTTAAATTCATATCTTCTCATGAATTTGATAAATTGTCATTTTATACAATTTATAACATTCCCAAAATTTCATTAATTAATAGATCATGGGAGCGGAGATTCACCCTATTAAGTATATTAGCGTGAGAGAATCTCCAATATATAGTCAATAGCCGATAAAATTCATAAAATCATGTATAAGGGGGAATATTGACAATTAAAGAATTACTATTAAATAGCATCCCAGATCTGTATGCATGAGAATTACCCTAATTCTACTGCTAGCTTTCCATAATGTCACCATAGCAACAACCACGCTAGAATTAGAAGCGAGTTAAAAGAATAATAGAAAGCTTGCCCCATTGAATAGCATACGGAATAAATAGCGCACTGCTAGTATCCAGGGATACATAATAATAACGTGGCATTCTGGAAGGCACTTGACTAACGGACAAATGGCCCGAATGTGTACAATTTGTGACAGTTGTGTGGAATTTGTGCGTTTATAGGTGAATGTTACTACTAAAGTGTGTTTACAGTAGCGAGTCGCAGTTGTGAAAGTAGCCCTACCTCTGCAGTAAGAACCTGAAGTAAATCTAAGCCCTTGGGACGGACAGTGGAGTGACTCGCGCTGGTTGTTGTTGTCATTGTGTAGCTACTATGTTGGCGATAGACACAGCGGCGACAGTACATCAGCGCTGAGGAGCTTGCGCTGTCCGGGGGCATTGAGGGGGAGGCAGCAACGACCGCTAGCCTAAATTATAATTAATTATAATATCGATAAACTCATATAGCAGCTATGACTGAGTTGATAGAAGATGATCTTGGAATCAGGGAGCGATATACCCTACCATTGCAAGCGTTTGTTGATAGTTTAATACGCGGCGACGCTAGTCCACCCACTACGGAGGACGATGGCCGTTATATCGAACCGCCAATGTCAAAGGAACAGCTCACGCGTGAATTGGACTATAGAAAATTCACCGCTCGCTATACGCATCGTAATGGTACATATATAGACTTCTTTACTACTGGCCATCCTATCGATTTACACGATATGGACGATGTAGACACCGAAAGGGAAATGATCCTATTTAAATATCATACCCAGCGGAGTCGGAACGATAAACTGAGAATCGAACACGAAAATTCTATTCGAAACCAACTCGAAAGAGAAGACGTTAAAGAACCGGATAAACGCAGTGACTTCAACGTATATTTGGAATTCTTGAGAGAGACATTGTAAAACTGGAGAAAGATCACCAGCGTTTCCCCTACAAGACGTGCGTCTTTGGTATTATTACGATGAATGCCCTAGACCCAACCAACAGACCGGAAAGACATAAACATCCGCGGAGACGTTGCGCTAAACACAGTTTTACTTGCTATATTTACGGGAGTTTCGAGCGAAACTTGTTCGACTTATCACCTACGCTCGCTCGACTCAAACGATCCTTAAATAAACCTCTGATTGGAGTTCCGGAATACTCGGTCAGACCTCCTCATTCCCTGGTGAAACCTCAGACTCTTGATCCTAATAGTATGATGGATCCTCCTGAGCTGTGCTCATTGTTCAAAGATCTAGTGTTACCCGAACAATTAGTCAGTGGCACTCCGGTTGTGGGCTCCCTAGATATTCGCCCATCCTACCTAGCCGGATTGGGACGCGGACATTTAATATCGCCGTTCAACCCGTCTAATCGTCCCGGTTTAACCCCGATACAACCTGTCACCGAGGTGGAGGAGAGAGTTGTACGAAACGTGTTAGACACTATTCGACAAAAGATCGAAAAAGGAACCTACGATTGTTTAGAGAAACGTAAATTGCAGCAGCAAGTCCAAGCGGTAAACGAATCAGCTTTATCTCAGTTTAATCGGGAAATCCAGAATCTCTAAGAAGATATCGAACTTGGACGACCCTACTCTCTGAAAGAGTTTTGGACGAATGCTTCCTACGACAAGCGGAGGAAAATCAGCTCGAGGAGAAGCATATCGATTCCGATAGAGCCCGAGAGCGAGTTGGAAAGAACCATCAAACCGAGGAAATTTCTTACTACACACGGTCCACCTACCGCTCTTGTGCAAACGACCCGTTAGGGACCAGTAAGAGCTGCTGTCTTAAAACGCGCTCTCAAGGTTGTTCGACCTCGTTCCGCTGAGGTTGATACCGATCAACCGGGTACCTCGACCGGCGGATACACCGACCGTAACCCTAAACCTTCTGATGCAATTGTATTGCACCCTTCACCTAGGAGTTATAGCCCTCCAAGTAAAGTGGCTCGCCCCAAAGAGAAAAGGACTCTTGCTAGCCTCAAAAAACTGCGTAAACGCCATTCACGTAAGAAGAACTAACTGTTTAGAGTATTTTTATATTTTAGAAACTGTGATTTTTTATATTTTATAGAATTAAATCCCATTTTCTGGGAGCGGTGTAAAAGCTTTTGCGGATAAAACAAGTCATTTTTCTCCGCAATGAACTGTGTAGTTGTTTTAGCGGACATAACAAGCCATTTTCTCCGCAATGTACCTTGTAGGTGTTTTAGCGGACATAACAAGCCATTTTCTGACGCAATACGCCTAATACTCTAAAAGACTGGAACTCCGATGACGAAATCTGCCAGCTGATTTACTGTACACGTGGAGCCTCTCTTTGTTCAGGCTCGGCCAATCAGAGCGATTTTCATTTTATCTTGTACAGAGGCCTACGGAAAACCACGCAATGCCTTACTGTCTTTGTTTACCTTTCTGAGCGAGAGAACTGCTTGGAAATTCTTCTGTACTTCTGTGTTGGAAGTTTCAGACTTTGACCTAAACATCAGAAACATCAGATGGCTTTGATTACAAGAACGTAAAACTATTAACGCGGCACTACGCAACGCGATTCAACTACCGCATCACACCGCAATTCATGCATTGCTGCACATGGAACACTGCATAAGTAACACATACTGACTGTTCACCGCATTATTTGATTCTGTTATTAATTGGTGTTATGTTGGTGTATATTGCTGATATATTTGGAGAATACCGATGAATAATCATAAAAACCCCAATCTTCTTGATTACTAAAGGTTAGAGGAACAGGTTTACCGGTAGCAACTGCGACTTACATTATAGTGGTTTTTGTGTGAATTAAATGCTATTTCATAATCCCTACATGTGTCAGTTGCGATCCTCCTTATATATGATCAAATTCAGTGACGGTCGGCAGATCAGTGCGCAGTAGTGTGAACTAGTGTGAAGTCGTGTGAAGTAGTGTGAAGGTTAATAAAGCATCTCCTAAAGAATGCGCTTTTTACGAAACTCAGTAGCCATCCAGTTGTGATTAGTATAAGTCATAACTCTGTTTTATACTTAAAGCGCCACGTCCTAAAGGAACTGTTAATATTTCCCCGAAAGTGAATATATTGTCAGAGATTATATATTAACGATCAATCGAATAATACAGTAGGTCTACACTGCAATCACTATCAAAGCATCCGAATCCAGTCTCCCTTAACTATGGGTGAATGGTCGCGCACAGGCTGGCTTCGGCTGATGTAACTTCAGTACATTAAATAATTGATATACAAAAAGACAATTAAATTTGGCAGGTTAAACTGCTAAAGGTCTAAAAGCGCGAACAATGGTGTCATCATGACACTAACGCTTAGTAATAGCATCTTGCACCCAAACTTGTGTACCACTATGTAGTTCGTTTAATGGTTTGGAATGAGTGTTGTATTGATCTTGGCGTATTTCTTTCCTATGATTGGATGTAGCTTGGCGCTCGATACGATTATTGAAGTCAATAGCAGAAGCAAGCTCATGTCTTCGAAGGAGTTCCCGGAGGCGTGACCCCATAAGTTTCTCCAATGGAGCCACACCACCATCACTGTTGGAATTTCTTAAAGCAATTAAACACTGGGTAAATGATTATTTATTCACAGTGATGTGGCTAGGATCCCAGCATGCACGAATAAGTTTTTTGCAGGTTTTAACATTATTTTCCACCAACCCATTGGTTCTTGGCATCCTTGGTGAAGTAATTTCCTGTTTAATGTCCCGTCGTTGTAATAATTAGCTGTAGTTGGTGCTGTTGAATGGGGAACCACCATCTGACTGTATAATGCATGGCAGACATAGCAATTGAAAGTCACTGAGTAGCTGGTCTGGAATAATCTTAGAGGTTGTATGATTTCTGCAATCATGTACATTAGGCCATTTGGTAAATTCGTCAATAGTTGCAAGGAAGTGACATCCGTTAACTTGGAAAAGGTCAGCATGGATCCTTTCTATTGGTCAGGTAGCAGGTTCGTGGTATTGTAAGTGTTCTTTGGCAAGTGACAGTCGGAATTCGGCGCAATAGCATTTCTCCATAGTATGCAGTATATCATTACTGATGCCAGGCCGCCAGACGGAGGTAGCTGCGCACTCAAGGGTTTTTGTTTGTCCTTGATGTGATGAATGTAGTATTTCTAGAATACGAGATCTTTCAGATCTGGGAATAACAAGACGGTGTCCGAATAGTATAATGCCAGTGTTGTCAGTAAAGAGTTCGGACCTGGCATGCCAGTATGGTCGTATTTCCTCCTCTAGTTTCATTTTATGTTCAGGGAATCCGATTTGAATGTAATGCTTTAAATGGCGGTGTATGGCATCATTGTCACCAGCTTGTTGGATACGGTCTATCGAAATATTCGCAGGGACAACATCTTGCTGGAGGGCAGATATAGCAATATTAATCATTGGGTCATGGTCTATGTCATCTCTGATAATTATATCATTACTTTTAGGATCATGGAGCTCCAACCGAGATAGCGCATCAGCAGCTGAGTGCCATTTTCCAGGGACATGGTGTGCTGTGAAATTAAATCTGTCGAGATTTGTGCGCATTTTTAATAGTCGAATATTATTGATTTGATCTAAGCGTTTGTTATTCAGTATAGGTATTAAAGGCAGGTGATCAGTGTGTATGGTGAAGTGGTTGAGACCATCCAGATTCATATGACATTTAAGTACCCCCCATGTGACTGCCAAACACTCCAATTCGATTATGTCCCAATTTTTTTCTGCTGATGTCAATCGTCGGGAACCGCACTGAACCGTTTTCCACTTACCATCACTGGGGTCTTTCTGGGAAAGAATGAATCCGAGGTGTTCGCGGTATTTCAACTTTTCATAACGTTAGTTGAATATTTTTCGGATTTATTTATAATGAATATTCCAATATCAGTACTGGGTGCGGGAACATGGAATTTGGGTATTTTCAATGGACTGGGGGCGATTTATGGGCGAATATTGGGGCGACTTACGGGGCACGGGACTCAAATCATATATTTAAGGGCCAAGGGTGGGAGGTAAAATCAAGCAGTACTCAGGGTTACCTGATACTAATTAATTAGGCCTAGCCAACTTCCTACCGCCTGTAGAGGTAGTTTTGGTAACCCGCTAGGCCTAGGGACAAGGACTGCCCTTAGCGGTTCCTGGCCAACAGCAGTTACGAGTCTGAAAAGGATTCGGAAAGTCTGCTGATTGCGTCAGGGATTTGCGACAGGAACTGACAGACAGATCCTTAGCGGTCCCTGGTCACCGGCAGTTATTACGAGCCTGAAAGGGACTCAGAAAGCTTGCCGACTACGCCAGGGACTTGCGACGGATCGACCGACTAGACGGAGGAATGGTTCGAAGAGGACTGCCTTCCTGGAGTGGGTTCCACGACCGGCATTACTACGAGCCTGAAAGGGACTCAGAAAGCTACCGACAGTTGGGACTCACAACGGGCTGACAGACCCCTGGCCAAGCTACCGCTTTCCTGATGACCGATCCCTTCGGGGTTCGGGAAGGGTGGGATGGACACGCAACAGGGTCGACCGATGCCGACACTACGGTACCGGGACTAGGACCGAGGGAAAATGGGGAACATTAGTTAGGTTAAAATCTAAAGCGAACAGTGGGTAATTAATTAATGTACTGTAGGAATTTATATGTTCGTGTATTATTGTGAATATTTGGTATATTGGTGTGGGGAAGCCCAAATTATTCTCAATCAAGGTGCAGTATTGATCAAGGTTCAAAGTTACATTAAACGATTATATCGAACCAATGCGACTTTTTTCCTACTGCAATCTTGCATCTCAGATAAAGACTCCTTCTCCATTTCCAATATCCGGTGACTCGCCGGAATCCAGTGGTCTGAAAATTCCGCCACCAGCATCAGCGTTTTCCCCATGGTGTCGGGAATAACGGCAACACGAGGCCCCCCCTCTCGAGATGCGTCTGTGTGGATTTGTGTTTGCCGGTCTGGAGAATATTAGGTGAGGAATTTATCCATAGAGAGAAGGCATTTCGCAGCATCGAAAGCTTGTTGATATGCTGTTCCAGGTAAAGGTGGAATGATTGCGGTCTAAGCTACGTAGAGGTTCTAGGATGGCTGTTAAATTGTGGTCAAAATCTCCCAATTGGTTTGCTAATCCCATAAAGGATCTAAGGTCTGTTCGATTCTTTGGTACAGGGAAATCGCGCATATCTTGTGTAAGAACTGGATCAATACTAAACATACTGTTGTGGTATCAATATAAGATACATAATATGTAAGTTCAAAATATAATTTATAGAAACATAAATGTTACCTATATTAATCTTTGAAATTATTAAATCCAACACAATCGGTGTTGGTAACAATAAATCTTTTTTACACCAAGATAATGATATAAACTATATCTCAACTCAATTAACCCGTCACCAGATGTTTTACAATACATCAAACATAGGTCAATAAACTACACAGTAGTAGTATATGGTATACCTATCTAATATCCCAACTCAATAAGCCCATCACCTAATGTTTATAATACATTAACCGAAGGTCAATAATCTGAGCGAAAATAATCATTCTTGAGAATTACAGTTAATATTGTAATAATGATTTTCTGGCACCCATGTCAGGTTATGAGTTCATTAACCTCGACTGGTATTACATCACACGCCCCCGACCCTTAAGGGTTCCCTTCACCTTTATATTGATTGGATCTTAGTCGTGTGCTTCGTCGTAGTGGTGGATTTGGTAGCGTGCTTGGGTGAGTTCCCGGAGGTGGTTGAAAGTTGGACAAAGGGCGAAGAAATCGTCTGTTCCGTATGAGATGTGCCCCATTGTTGAAAGCAACTGTATAAGTGCGGAGAGGAACATTGGTTTCATGAACAATCCCTTGTCGATCCCATCTATGGGTTGTTTTATTCTGAACATCAACTAAATCTCCTTGTTCAAAAGGTTTTAATGTTGTAGCTGTAAGGTTGTAGTTAGTGTCTCGCTTGGTTAAGTTGTCCTTATAAATTCGGTCTGCTTCCAATATGGTGTCTGTATTGATGGGTTTAATTAAAATAGAATGGTCAACTGGAGCGGCTGTACGAAGTGTTCTGCCTAGAAAGCGTTGGGCTGATGAAAGTCCATCTTCACGCGGTGTGTTTCGCAATTCCAAGAGGCCCTTCATGAAGGAACAACTCTGGAATTTACCCCCGGTTTTACAAAGAAGGGTTTTAACTAGTTTTACGGATGATTCCGCATGCCCATTACTAGATGGGCAACCAGGGGATGAAGGTTCCCATGATACATCATGTTCGCGTAGAAAGGTTTTTGTTTCCTCTGCCCTATATTGAGGTCCGCGATCAGTTCTCAAAACATTAGGATTTCCTGTAATGGAAAACCATTCTTCTAAGGCATTACAGACCGTGTGTGCTGATGGATCATGTTAGCGAATCAATTCCGCCTCACCAAACCCCATAAAATGAGCCGTTAAGCAATATTGGGAACACGAGTTTGATTACCAATATCAACCTCGTGTCACCCCAATAAAGTGGGAAGGAGAAACGCACAATAGGGGTCAGGGGTTACACCCCTGACAGAGAGAGAATAGCAAGGGCGAAGGGAAGCACTTCAGAGGGGGGCAAAGGGTGACAAACAGGGATATTAGCCAATGGGGGGAAGGCACCGACTGGGTAATGCAATGAGGCCAACCCGTGCAGTATATATTATCTGTACAGTGATCATTTGTTCAGTTATCTCAGTCTGTCACTACAGTCACGGTAGTACGGTGACAATTTAGACTGTCATCGCCACACCAGTTTACTCAGTACATTCTACCGGTACATCAGTTATCTCATTTCGTGCTATCAGATATTTATCTATCCTGTGTTATTAGAGAACGTCGGAACAAGCAAAACTCCTATATCTTTTCCACCGAACGGTGCGGCCCTTGACGCGTACATAAGCGACACCGGATAAACCGGGATCCTCTCGGATCCCGTCACAGATCATTATTGAAATGTCGGACAAATGGATAGCCGGAATACCGATCAGAATATACGAGATAATGAGCATGATCCAAAGAAAATAGATCAGAAGAGGCTACTTCAAAAGGTCTGGTTGGTAGACTGTTGCGTTGGAGTTCCTCCTTTGGCTGTGATGCTTGATATAACTGGCACATCTCACAATTGTTGACAATAATTTGGATAGCTTTGTTCATGCCAGGCCAGAAACATATCTGACGTGCCCTACGTTTTGTTCGTTCTGATCCCTGGTGTGATAGATGCAAATCATTCAAAGTTTGATCAACATGTGTTGGAGGAATTACAATTCTATTATTGCGAAGGGCAAATCCATTTCCTAGAGACATTTCATTGGAACAGTGGCGAAAAAGTCGTACATATTCATTAGCTGATACTGATATTGTATGTTCCTTAATTGAGGTAATGAGTTCCTGGTAATTATCATCCTCCATTGCCGCAGTAACAAGACGATTAAGTCGGAGATCTATGGAAGGGGTTCTCTCAACGGCTGCATTAGTGATGTCATAGTCCTCTCTGAGATTGGCTAAATAAGCAATTGTTTGTGTCGGTGATAGGACATCAGCTTCATCATTAATGATTATATCGTCTTCTACTGGTTGTTGTACTGGATAGCGGGAAAGGGCGTCTGCTGCGAGATTCTGTTTCCCTTTGGTCCATTCTACTGTGAAGCTAAAGTGAGAAATACGACTACACATTGTTTGTAAACGTTTGTTCTCAATGCGGTCAATGGTTTGTTTATTGAAAATAGAACAGAGGGGATTGTGGTCTGTTTTTACAATGAAATGATCAAGGCCATCAAGGTATATCCGGCCCTTATTTATTGCCCAAACAATAGCTAGACCCTCGAGTTCGATAGGGGCATACCGGCTTTCGGTTTCTGAAATATACCAACTACCACAAGAAATTGGATGCCATTCCTTCGATTCATCTTCCTGTAACAGGACAAATCCAAGTCCGTTTAAACATGAGGCATCAGTCCATAGTTTGGTTGGCCTGTCCATTTTAAATTGGGCTAGAATCGGTGAGTTAGTTAGTGCTGATTTAGTATTATCGAATGCTGCTTGGTGTTCTGGTAACCATTGAAAATTGGTGTACTTCTTTAATAATCCCCGGAGTGGTTGTGTTACTGTAGCTAATTGTGTACTGAAGCCACCTAGCTGATTGGCCAATCCCATAAAGGCATGCATATCCGTGATGTTTTTGGGAATAGGGAATTTATGAATAGCAGCTATTTTTTCAGGATCTACTTTGGTTCCGTCTCTGCCTACGATTATGCCAGCGAATTTTATTTCGGGGACTGCGAATTGGCATTTTTTATTTTTGAGTGTGACACCAAACTTATGGCATATTTCTAATGTTTGAATTGTGTTGTGAGTTATTTCGGCAAAAGTCTTAGCGCCCAATAGGCACAGGCAGTCATCGACGATTTTTGTAAATTTTGGAATTTCTGTAAATATAGCATCACCACGGGCACCATAACTGTCACCAGTACTCTTGAATCCCATTGGTGACCGTAAGTATCGAAAGCGACCAATTGAAGACAGAAATGTTGTTAGATGGCGAGATTCCTTTGATAATGGCATCTGCCAGTAGCCTTTTGCTGCATCTAGCTTTGTATAATATTTGTTGTCGGATCCTACTATGTTAACTGCATCCACAGGTGTAAGAATCGGGTGAATTGGAGATAAGACTTGATCATTTAGCGCTTTTAAATCTGCACAGATGCGTACAGTTTTGTCTGGCTTACGGACTGCTACCATTGGATGGCACCATATCGCAGGTTCATCGGATCCAACACGTTCAATGATGCCCGTGCGTACCATCCTGTTCAATTCATTGTTGGTAGCATTTCTCAATGGGATTGGAATTGATCTGGACGTCCGAATACATGATGGTGTATAATTTGGTTTTAGATGAATTTCCATGGTACTCCGGCAGATCCTCTCATTGGTTGAAGCTCATCCGATTCATTGAAAACTGTGGAGAAATCATACAACAATTTATTCCATAGGGTTGATATCTGACTCGATGTTGGGTTTTTTGGTAACGATTCAATTAATAATCGGGTTTGTTCTTTTGAATATACTGGCAACCTGGTAGGAAGAGTATCATTAGGATAGGATTGGCCTTCAACAGTATTAATGGTGTTGATGGAATCAAATGAAATTGGTTCAGGAAAATGCTCATGTATTATATTGAGAGCTCTGCAGCATTCACAATCCAAGAACAGACCTTTAACTCCCTCACAGACTGTGGCATCTACGTTGACAGATTTTGAATGTAATGTGGCAGTAAAAACAATTCGACCAACCTTTTTTATGTTTTGTCCAGATACAGTTATGAATTTCCTCTTGTCATTGTCACGTAGGGGTGCCATTGAGACACCCAGTTGACTAGCAAAATCGTTTCCCATGACTGTTACGTCTGCTCCCATATCTGGTAGAACTAAATATTTACCGATATATTGACCATTTACTGTAAAATCGAGTTCTACAGTTTTACAATTATTTGAAACACCAGCAATTGTAATGGCATTAATGTTGCTGTTATGAGAAGCTTTTCTTTGAAAACATATTCTCTTATAATGACCAACTTTTCCACAAAACTCACATGTTGTTCCTTTCGCTGGACAATCCTTGTGTGCTCCAATCCCATCATAAATTTGTCCGCAGCGTAAACAAGTTCCCGGGGCATGATTTTTGGCCTCTGCAGTGTACATGGCAGGGCGGGGATCATTTCGATGAATTGGAGTAAAACTGGTAGGTCGTTTTCCCATTTGGTTGATGTTTTGTTTAAATCCAGGTTTGTTTGCTGGTGGTGGTGGTGTCATATTTGTAACTTTATTCCGACGGTATGCTGACACAGCACCAATAAGTTCATTTTCAGATATCTCCTTAATCTCGGCTATAGTATTCGTTTTCGGATCCTCAGATGCTGAAGTGAAAGTAATTGCATATTCTGCGGTAGCATCGAAGTTGAGAGGTGGCCGTTTAGAGAGTAATTCTCGTTTACGAATTTCATCATCAAGACCCATAATGAATAAAGCAGATAATAGAGTGTCGTCAGTAATGGGTCCAACGCCTCGACGGTTAGCCACCAGTTTGCTTTTATATTCACCTGGTGTTAGGTTTGATTGTCTCGTGGATAGTAATTTTTTCCAGGACATGTTGGTGTTACAAAGATTTTCTAAATATTTAGCAGTTGCGTTTAAGAATTCTTCTCCAGAACATGTAGTAACATCTACAGTTGGGGAATTTGTTTTGATTATACTGAAGAAATCTGGAGTCATTGAAAGTTGTAGGTGTGATAACTCATCACGAGCTGGGATATGTGAGGCCTGAACAAATGCAGACCATTGGGCGCGCCAATCTGTGAAAAACATCGCATCCGTATCTTTATTTAACTTATGGGGTGTAGGAACGTTCCTTGTAGGTTGTGTACTAATAGATGTGTTTCCATGATGTGATGTTTGTATGGCTAGAAGTTGAGCTGCGTGTATTGCAGCTCGAGCTTCTTCTTCTGCTCTCTCACGCGCTGCTTCCTTTGCAATAGTATTTTTTATCTTTTCCTTAGTTTCATTAAGAATGACGTCGAGTTCTACACGGAGGTCTTCCACTTCTAAAGATGCACGTGTTGCACGATATTGAGCATCGTCGTCTAGTATCTGGGTTTCATTTTCATAAGCAGCAATGGCTTTCCGAAAAGATTCAATAAGGGGTAGTATAAGGTCGACATCGCGCAGGGCACGGTGAATGTGAATTTTGCGTCATGCATCTGATGACCACAATGAAAGAACAACTTCCTTCGATTCGTTAATAATTGCTCTGGAGACCCATGATTGAGCAGTTGATTTGGCTGTTTTTAATGATTTTATATCGGCCATCGTGTTGCTGGACTTCTAAGCAAGAGCGGAAGAAGAAAGCAAATATAGGATATGCAAATATATTGAATGATGCACCTCACACTGCGCAAATGTTGTGGTATCAATATAAGATACATAATATGTAAGTTCAAAATATAATTTATAGAAACATAAATGTTACCTATATTAATCTTTGAAATTATTAAATCCAACACGATCGGTGTTGGTAACAATAAATCTTTTTTATACCAAGATAATGATATAAACTATATCTCAACTCAATTAACCCATCACCAGATGTTTTACAATACATCAAACATAGGTCAATAAACTACACAGTAGTAGTATATGGTATACCTATCTAATATCCCAACTCAATAAGCCCATCACCTAATGTTTATAATACATTAACCGAAGGTCAATAATCTGAGCGAAAATAATCATTCTTGAGAATTACAGTTAATATTGTAATAATGATTTTCTGGCGCCCATGTCAGGTTATGAGTTCATTAACCTCGACTGGTATTACATCACACATACCTTTTGACACCTTATAACTGCCAAATGACACTTCTGTTTGACAGAATTGTACCATAGTAGGATTGAGTGAGATTGCAAATCGTTCACATTGTTTCAATAAATTCAACATCATGGATGTGGTCTTCTACATTGCTGCTGAAAATAATAATATCTTCGACCACATTATCTGCGCATGGCAAAGGGTCAATAGCCTCAAATAGTCGGCGGTTCTACTCATCGCTAGCTGACGAGATCCCCATGGTAATATGAAGGTAACGGTAGAGTCCAAATGGGGTAACAAATGTTGTAAAGTGGCGACTATTCTCGTGGAGGCCTACTTGATTGTATCCTTTTAGGCCATCCAATACTGTGAAATGCATGGCCCAGTCTGGTAGTGAGCTTACGATATCACGTGGCGGGCGAATTTGAAATATGGGTCGAACTATAGCTCTATTGAGAGCTTGAAAGTCAACTGTTAACCTAATTTTAGTTTTCTCTTGTGGCTGTCACTTTATGGGGACAGCGACCATGGGAGATATCCAATCGGGGGCATCAATTACGGGTTCGATAACACAGTCTTCACTGAGTTTTGCTAAATCAGATTTTACAATATCTCGTAATGGTAAGGGTATTTGTCGTAGAGTATATACTTTTACTGGAGTGATGTCATTATGAAAGCGTAGTTGCACTGGTTCACCAGTGCGTAGCCATTCAGCATCTATGTTGATATGTTTAGAGCTAGGGGATACTGCTGGCCCTTGAGAGTGAATTTTGAATAGTTGTCGAGGGAAACTTTCTGGCAATAAACCTAGTTTAATACAGCCTTGTCGTGATAGAATTGGGGTTATAAGGCCTTCACTCACCATGATACTTGTATGATAATATTTAGTGCCTAGCCATAACTCCCCCTGAAATAAACCTATAGTGGTTAACGATGCTGGTGTACCGTCTGGACCATGTGGGTTGTCTCCTGCATGGAGTTGATATAAATTCCCCCATATTTATGAAATATTTTCATAGTCAATGTGGTGACATTGGCCCCACTGTCCGGTAGCCAACCAAATCTAAAATACTCCCATCCCTTAGACCACGTAATCCAGCACCTCGGATGATGATGTACAGAACATCCAAGCCTCTTACATCTGCATTTTTAGTAACAGCGATTAAAGATGTGAGAAAAGATTCATCAGAATTTTCGTTGTATTCTGTGTTGCTACTATGGTATGAACCATAAACATTATCATCAAGATCTATATTTCCCACATTGGGATAACTTTCATTGTCATAGTCCTGTTCATAGTCTGCATTGCACATGTGGACATGGTTATAACGAGGATTACCTCGACTACTTTGGAATGCTCTGGTCTGGCGAGGTGGACCACCACCACCACAATCTCCGATGCAATAATTGCGGATCGTTTGGGCATTTTCGAGCAGTATGTAGGAATTCAAATTCTGTGTACTGTATACAGAAGTTGAATTCCTACATACTGCTCGAAAATGCCCGAACGATCCGCAATTATCGCATCGGAGATTGTTAGTTAGCAGGACAAATTTCTCCAGGATTGTGTGGGTGTCTTGCACACTGCCTACACCGTGGCCCATAGCCCTGGGCCCGGAGTGGTTCAGAACTATTTCTAGTACCGGCATTCATATTACAAGATGACATTCTTGTGGGGACTTTGGCTGTTTATACTGACTGAGTTTATTTATATCATTTAGACTGTCTCAAACAATATGTGAATTTCCTGTTAATTTTGCCTGATCCATACGTGAAGCTTCATCTGCTTCACATATTCGTATAGCCTCATCAATGGTTAAATCGTTTCCTTTCTCGAGAAGTTTACGTTTAGCCTCGCCATCATGGACGTTGAATATAATAGTATCGAGCAGTCGGTTGTCTTCAGGGTCTCCTGCTTCATTTTTATATCCGCAGTGTTTGAGTTTATCTCGTAGGTCCAGAAGGAAATCCCGAAACCGTTCTCTGCTTTTCTGAGTTCTCTTCATCAGTTCATCTCGGTATACTCGTATGTTGGTTGCACCCCGGATGTGTGCCTCTATTCCATTCAAAATTAATTCGATATCGAATTTATCCGCCACAGGAAGCTTATCGTTAAGTTGCAGTATTACACTAGCAGTATCGTCATTATTTACCAACTCCGCATCATCGACTACATCCTCAGTAGTCTTCTTAGTGATGAATTTTAACAGTTGTGTTCACATCATACCGTGCACGCCAAATATCTAAGCGGTCCGATGAAACATCAAACTCTGGACCACATTTTTTCAGAATAAATGTACGTGGATCAATTCCATGGGCCATAATCATAAATTCAAATGTTTAACAACAATAATCGAACAGTTTATCAGTTAGCCGGCAGTTTATTTATTATATCGCTTATCTCGCAGTCATGTTTAGGCTACTTGCCTGGCCTACCTGCCTACTTGCAGGTTTCTTAGGCCTAACGCAATACTGTGGCCTACTACCTGCAGGCCTATCCTGACATCCTCATCGCCATGAAGTACAGTATGTATCAGATAACTGTATATTGCCCGTCTACATGCAGACTGTCATATAACATATAACACACTATATATGACACATTACACATATCACAGGTTCTTTTTGAAAAATGGGGGGAGTGCATATCAGAGAGTTTTCAGGTTTCAAATGGTACGAAACAGGGTGGGATATTATCGCCGTACCTGTATAGTGTGTATATAGATGAAGATGACCTAAGTAAGGAACTTTCTAATTCGGGGATAGGGTGTCAAATGTCAGGGGTCCGTATTAATAATTTAATGTACGCGGATGACTTAGCGATATGTTCGAAATCGATTAATGGGTTACAAAAGTTACTTCATATTTTTGAATCGTACGCATTAGAGCATTGTATAAAAGTAAATTGTAAGAAAACCAAGTGCTTATTTTATTATCCAAAATGTGCGAAGAATACAGATGTCGGTCAGGTTACAATTAATGGTCTTAATATTGAAGTAGTGTCAGAGGTAAAGTACTTAGGGCACATCCTGTGTAGCTCTACCGATGATGATTTTGATATTTACAATCAACTTCGTAGTTTTTGTAGGCGTGCAAATATTATAATTAGGAAATTCGGGGGGTGCTCGGTTACGGTAAAAATTAAATTATTTCGTAGTTTTTGTACCCAGATATACTGTAATTCACTGTGGGCTAGGTCAAATTATTCTAGTATGGTGCATAATAAGTTTAGGGTAGCGTATAATAATACAGCAAGGAGGTTATTCAAATCTCCATGGGGGTGCAGTGCTTCGTATATGTTTGGTAGCCTGGGGTTATCAAAGTTTATTCATATTAGATCGGGGGCTATAACGTCTTTTTTAGGCCGTGCCTATAGTTGCCCGAATAGCCTCGTACAGGCAACTATTATGACCACTTGCTGCCATAGTAGAATCATGGGGATGTCTGTTTTAAGAAATTGGGCTGAATAAGGGTCTTATTAATTTATTACGTGTACATACAATTGTGTTTCCTTACTACATTACTTTACTCTACTTTTTGTTTGTGCTAGAACTATAGGCCATGTACGTTATGGGACACCAGGGAAACTTGGGGGTCCTCGAATAAACAATTATTATTATTATTATTACACAATATCTACTGTATGACTATTACACAATATCTACTGTATGACACAATAAATATTGTGGGTAAATAATATTTATAATACTAATATAATTATTATGGATAAATACTCCTAATACTAATATAATTGTTATGGATAAATACTCATAATACTAATATAATTGTTATGGATAAATAGTCCTAATACTATTATGAAAGCAACTCAAACAAACAAATATCAATAGCGTCCTCCTGCGCGGGTATATACTGTATGAGAGTTTTTTTTATCATAGGTCTTCGAAAATAAGTAAAAGATGGTTGATTTTCTTTACTTTCATCTTCCTCATTAACCCTATTAGTACCGGGCTATAAAATGATGTACAAATACCGGGGGGGGGTCATATTGACCCCCCACCCCCCCCCCCCCCCCCCCCCCCCCCCCTCTAAAATCTACAAAATAATATTTACGAAAACGTCTGATTTTTTGTTTGTACGTAGGTTTCACTTGTCTGGATCCGACCGAAAAAAAATTTTTCGAAAAAATGTACTGGGGTTGTTATATTGCAGCACCAAAATTACAAGTAGTGCACAATTTTCACCAAATTTGAAAGTTACATTTTCGGCTAATTATTTTTCAATACAGGTTTTCTGGGGTGCAAAATACATTGGAAAATATTAAAAAATGATATGATTACTATAAATGGGTGTTTAGTCCTCTCTGCGTAGGAAAAAAATGAAAAAAACAAGTAACCAGCACTTTTCAGTTAGAACACAAAAATTTTTATTTCACTTATACGATGCTTTAAATTCACATTTTCAGGTTTTCGAGGGCGCTGATTCTAATGGAATACATTTCTAATATGCCAGATCATTGCTACTTGTATTTTTTGGCGTAATTTGGCAAATTTTGGTGCTAGCACCAAATTTCGTACCCATCACCAAAAACTACAAGTTTGCGATGTCCAGTGCTGTTTTTATTGATTCCATCGGATTCAGGACCCTCATAAACCCGTATAACGCAAGAAACAAGGTGATACTATGTAATTATCAATTTGCATATTTTCCAAAATTTGGTTCTGGCACAACAATTTTCACCCACCGGCGAAAAATACAAGTTTGAGAACTCTTATGAAATTTTTACTGATTCCAATGAATTCAGAACCATCACAAACCCGTATAACGCAAGAAACAAGGTGACACAATCAATTGACATATTTGATGGTTTTCAAAATTTGGTGCTAGCACCACATTTTGCACCCACTTCCGAAAAATACAAGTTTGAGATACCTAGATCGAAAATTATATATTCCATTCAATTCAGAATAGCCATAAACCTCTAAAACGCAAGAAATAAATTGTCACAAACAATTTTATCAATTGAATGGATTTTCAAAATTTTGTGCAGCACCAAAATTTGCACCCACCACCGAAAAATACAAGTTTGATACGCTTGGTGCAACTCGTATATATTTCATCGAAACCAGAACCCCAAAAAACCCCAATTGCGTAAAAAACAAGTTTCACACAATCAATTTACAAAATTGACATATTTCAAAATTTGGTGCTGGCACCAAAAATTGGCACCCGCCGAAAAAAACAAGTTTGAAATTTCTAAATCAATTTATATGAAATCCATCCAATTTCTAACACCAAAAAACCGGTGTAAATCAATAATAGAGATGTTACAATTAACATTTAATGAAATGTAATTTTCAAAAAACGTCTCAAAAAAGTGCCAAAAGTAGGGTTAAAAAATGGTGCTATAACTCGAAAACTACCCAATATTTTTGAAAACGATTTTCAATACTAGGAAGACAATAGATTTTTAGGAAAATTCATAAAATTTCAGATTCCCAACTGCGTTTGTTTCAGAATTATAATAAAAAAACCGCGAGGGGGGTCATATTGACCCCTCCCCCCCCCCCCCCCGGGTTTAATAGGGTTAACCAACTGTTTCTTAATTTTATTCAATTGTTCATTAATTTTCAATAATTTACTTTTATTTACCAGGACCTGTGTTAATATTTCTTCTCAATTTTCTTCATTTTCTTCTATTTGTTTAATAAATTTCCGCATTTGATTTTTGTTTACTAATATTTGCCTCAATATCTCTTCTTTATTCATTCTCTTCTAAATATTTAATAAATTTATGTAATTTAATTTTACTTCCTAGAACTTGGGTCAATGTCACCTCTTTATTTTCTTCATTTTCCTTCAAATGATTAATAATTTTCTGCAATTTAATCTTATTTTCAAGTAGTTGTCGCAATATTTCCTCATTATCAACATTTTCATCCTATTCTTCACTTTCCTGATCTTCACTTTCTTCACCCTCTTTCTGACCTTCACTTTCTTCATCCTCTTCCCCACCTTCACTTCCTTCATCCTCTTCCTCTTCCTCTTCTTCATCCTCTTCCTGTTCTTCACTTTCTTCATCCCCTTCCTGTTCTTCACTTTCTTCATTCTCTTCCTGACCTTTGCTTTCTTCACCCTCTTCTTGATCTTCACTTTCTTCATCCTCTTCCTGATCTTCACTTTCTTCATTCTCAACATCACTCTCTTCAACTTCATCCTGACCCTCACTATTTTCATTCTCCATCTCATTGTAAAAGCTTTTGCGGATATAACCAGTCATTTTTTCTCCGCTATGAACTGTTTAGTTGTTTTAGCGGACATAACAAGCCATTTTCTCCGCAATGTACTCTGTAGGTGTTTTAGCGGACATAACAAGCCATTTTATGCCGCAATACCCCAAATACTCTTAATACAGTGTAGTTCAGATGACGAAATCTATCAGCTGATTTGATGTCGATGTGGAGCTTTCTTAACTTCCTTTGTTCGGCTCGCTCGACCAATCAGAGCGATTTTGCACAGAGGCCTACGGAAAACCGCGCAATGCATGACGGTCTTTGTTTACCTTTCTGAGCGAGAACAACTGCTTGGAAATGATTCTGTGCTTCTGTGTTGGAAGTTTCAGACTTTGGCCAACATTAGACGGCTTTGATTATAAAAGCGTAAATCTATTACCAAACACACTACACTGAACAATCCAAACTGCACCAATTTCACCGCATTATTTTACTGCTATTTACTGTCGGTTATTAATTGTTACCTGTTGATGGATATGTTTTTATATTTGGAGAATATCGAGAAATAATCATAAAACCCCAATCTTCTTGATTACCAAAGGTTAGAGAGACTGGTTACCGGTAGCAATTGCGACTTACATTACAGTGGTTTTTGTGTGCATTCAATGCTATTTCATAAGCCCTACATGTGTCAGTTGCTATCCTCCTTATATATGATTAAATTCAGTGACGGTCGGCAGATCAGTGTGCAGCAGTGTGAAATCGTATGCAGTAGTGTAACAGATAATAAAGCATCTCCTAAAGAATGCGCCATTTACGAAAATCAATAGCCATCTCGATGTGTTTAGTGTAAGTCATAACTCTGTTTTATACTTAAAGCGCCACGTCCTAAAGGAACTGTTAATATTTCCCCGAAAGTGAATAATATTGTCAGAGATTATATAGTAACTACCAATCGAATAATACCGTAGGTCTGCACCGCAATCACTTCAAAGCATCCGAATCCAGTCTCCCTTAACCGTGGGTGAATGATCGCGCATAGACTGGCTTCGGCTAATGTTACTTCATGTGCATTAAATAATTGTTATAGGCTAAAGTCGATTTATAAATAAGAGGACACCTAAAATTGGCGGGTTAAACTGCTAAAGGTCTGAAAGCGCGAACAGTAATAGATTTCAGTTTCTGATTGCAGAGCAGACATCAAATACAGTTGTCTACTGTTCTGGTAAGAACAGTAATAGATTTTATGTTTTGATTGCACGTAGGCAATAAATTCGACTGTACCAGTCGGACGGTAACCTGTAGGCCTAACTACCTAACCACCCGAACCGGTACTTACCGGTACCAGTATTATTTCGATTGTGATATTGTATATAGGTAGGCTGTTTAAGAGATTAGGGACTGTACTGTACACCCCTTGTTTCTTTTAGAGCTTATTTATTTCTGTCAGTTTTATTTATTTGTAAGTGTAATATTGAGCAGAGGGTGTGTAAGCCTGCTCAGATTGTACAAATAATTTGTAGGCTGGATTGTTGTCTGACTGTTGTTGAGTCTGAAGAGATTGCAGTGTGTGTAGAGTGTATGTCCGATAAAGTACTACTTAGGAAGGTGGGGGCATCCAGTGCTGTAAGGTAAATCCCCCCCGAAAGAATAAGTCGTGCTACTCGGTTAGAACGCATACTAACTAACCATTTCGGAGTCTGCATATACTGTAGTTTATTTAGGCTTGATAGTAGTATGCCAGCGTTTGGTTTGTATTTTGTTTGTGTAGTCTGTACGGGTAGCGTATTTATTTATTATTCAGAGTATTTGCGAGTATTCGCAACATACATAACTCCCCAAGTTTATTCCTACAGTAATTGTGCTTGTTATACATACCGTTATAGTTAAATTAACCCCGGTACTGCATCAGGGCTGCTTGGCGTAGGTAAAGACTGGTGATTTTATGCTCTAGTCACTCCAGCAGATGCCGTGGTTCTTTTAGCTGTACAAGTATATTTAACTGCTGGTTATTTGTTGTATAAGTACTTGTACCTAATTTAGGGTTTAGTGTACAATACTTTCCGAAGGTAATTAGTGTGTAGGCAGTATATTTGTGTTATAAAGTGGTTAATAGGCAAGTTAGCTCTGGTTGGCTGCGGTAATTAACTTCTAGGTAGGAACACTACGGGTACATAACGTAGTACTTATAGAGCTGTACAGCTAAAGACTATAAGTCGTCAGACGGTGGTATTTTCTTATCTGGACAACGCAATTTATTTACTACTGCTTAATTATTTTCAAATACCGTAGTATCCTGTCCGTTGAATAAACCAGAAATTCTAACCCTTGTTAGGCTGGTTTGTAGATTTCCTGTAAAATTACCCTAAAAAATTTGTACGTGTAATTTTTGTATTTATCTAGAGATTGTAATCTCACCCTGTAATTGTACGTAATTTGTAGTAATAAGTAACTTAGTCAAGTAGAATTATTTGTTTTAGTGTCCAATAAGTAGCACTTCACTGAGAGCGTTCAGCTTCTGTGTAGTGACTCCTTACCAGAAATAATAACATTTATTTCAAATATTGTCAAAAACCCATTATAAGGGTATATATATATTATAAATCAACTCAAACCGATTTATAAAGTAGTAGGCCTGTCATACATCAATTAGGTCTTAATATCAGTTGGACTACTGCTTAATAACAGTAACAAAGTAAAGAAAAGTAACCCTAAAATTCAGAAATTCAGTTATTCTAAAATAATTGACATTACCGGTATTTATAGTAGGCTTATTATATTTATTTCTATAAATTTATGCTGAAATTATATACCGGTATTCTGTAATTAATTCTAGTCTATAATTATACTTATATATACTATAAGTGTAAGCTGTATACCGGTATTCACGGTAGGCTTATTACATATTTATATATATTTGTGCTGAAATTATATACCGGTATTCTGTGACAAACCCTAGTCTGTAATAATACTTATATATATACTATAAGTGTATACCGGTATTCTAATATATTATATATATATCGCGTTACATTAAGTAACGATATCGGTAATTAATTACTAGGCTAACAGTTGATACTGAATTACTAGACTTGCTTTAACTGTCGTTATAGTAGTAGGCATTCAATCGTACAATCAAACATGGCTGACACAAAGCAAACTCTGTCAGATAGTCTCCTAGAAAGAACAGTATGCGACTCCGACAGGAGTACCGAATGCTTGAGACCGAAGTTCAAGTCCCCTCCTACTGTAAGAAAGGTCATCCCTTCAGTAGTAGTATCAGACCCTAGGCTAGTAAAGCACCGTAGGTCTATCATAGGCACTCGGGCTCAAGTCAAGCGGGACCAAGAGGCAGCTGTTAAACAGCAGCAACACCCGAGCCGAGAACTTATTTTTCAGCGGCCCGATAGCTCCGGTAGCTCAGATACGGTAGAGTTGACACCCGAGCGCCGAGCAAAGATGGCAGATGCAGTTTATTCGGATCCACTTCTCATTCTTCCTGAAGCCGTACTCACTAGAGTATTGATTGCAGTGGAGGAACACCAAATTGATTGGGCGAGAAGTAAGCGAACGACCAAGGTCAGTTATGCGGGATACACAATAGAGGAACTGAAGTCTATTGTCGAGACGCAATGGAACTTCCCCGGACCTGGACTCCCGTTTAACTTGTCGGAAGCTGCCTGGGAAGACTTATACAGGATGGGAGTGGTAAAGGACACTAGAGATCCAGCTGTGTGGAAGAGGTCGGCAGCAGGATATGTACAGGGATTCTTCAGCTCTTTGGAGCGATTGGAAGAACAACTGTTTCAACAACCCCAAGGACCTCAACAGCAGGGAGAGCTGCTTTATCAAGTTAGAGAACGTATCTTAAGAATCCGACTAATACTATCAGCCTTTGAGGAAGCCTCGAAAAAAAGCCAAGACACGTCGTTGCAAGTTGCCGTAAAGACCTGGTTCCAACGGGTGAGTCTTAAAGTCCAAGGGACTACCCAATGGAAAATTCAGCTAACTGAGCGCTCGACCCACGGAGAATCTACAGACGCTACCTTTTCTCAGGTGGAAAGCGAGGTTACATTAGAGAAACCTCAGAAGAAGGACGCCATTGACATCTATCTGTCGGACTATCAATGATTTATAGGCGACAAAGAGCTAAGGAGACGACTATCTGGACTTCATCCTACTACTGAGGGAGCCAAATTTGTGTTAGACGCATTAGATGCGGAAATGTTAGCCGTAGAACAGGCTAAATTTGATGAAAGCATCCTTATCGCTAGGGAACAGGAAGAACAATTAAAGAAAAAACGGATAGAAGACAGAAAGACAGCAGCAGCGGCAGCGGCACAAGTTGAAAGAAAAGCAGCAGCTGCAGTGGCAGCGGCAGAGGCAGAAAGAAAAGAGGCAGAGGCAGAGGCTGAAAGAAAGGTAGCAGCGGCAGAAGCAGAAAGAAAAGCAGCAGAGGCGGTGGCAGCAGCAGAACGGAGAGCATCTGAAGAGACAGTCCAACTAGAGTTGGAAAATCTTCAAGAGAAGCAAGATCACTTCAATAAACAAAGAACAGCTAAGTATATGCAGATGATAAGTCGATCTACTCCCAAGAGACAGGGATTTACATCATCTGATGAAGGCGATACAACAGATCCTGAAGGTGGAGGAAATAGATCTCGTTCCTGCAGATGTAGAAGAATGCCTCACCATCAGAAATTGCCTAATTTGCCCCCAGCTGTGAGAAGGCAACTAGCTATAGCAGACTTAGGTAGTACAGAACCCACAGACCAAATTATTAGAGTAGAAAGACTCCCTACTATAGTAGATGAGCCTGAAATAATTAGGCCTGTTCTCGAAGCCACCCCTTTGGTGATGGAGATACCTGTACTTCCAGAACCTAACTCTAAATTCCCTTTACACAGTACTAAATTACCTGTGCCCAATAAAATAGCCGCAGAAACAGTCCCAGTCTTGGACGCCGAGCGAGACATCAATGATTTATCACCCGTCGTCCCTCGTCTACCCGCTACTATGTTGGCGGCTCCCGCTTCGGCGGTCGAGTGGGTGGATGAGGGACGGCGGGGGATGGATCTCCTGCTCGGACAATTGGAGGAACAGCGCATCCGTTCCTCCCAACACGTCCGAGAAATGGAAGGGACTGTGCAGCAGTTAAAGGGAACAGTAAGAGAGGGTAGGTTAGAACTGCAAGAAGTGCAGCAGAGTATCGCGTTAGAACGCGATAAATTAGTAAATATACAAAGGGGTATAACACCACCCCCTGTAACAATGTGTCAACCTGTTAGGTCTGAAGTATTTTATGCGCAAGGTGTGGAGCCTATACGCATCTATACTGCTAGTGAAGTAGAAACTCCTATAGTAAACCCTATTAAGGGTAACGATAAACCTGTTGATAATGATATCCCATATAGACCTGATCCTAATCCGAGAAATTTATATACCGATAACTCGATATTAAATAATACGATGGCCCAAGAAAGTTTTACGCGTCAAATGGCTAGAACCGAAGCCCAACAAGTGGTAAAGGTGGGAGAGATCGTCAAGTTCAACGGAGATGAGATAAAATTGTTACCTTTTAATGAATATTATAAAGATAACATACAGAACTCTGTGCTATCTAATGGAGATAAACTTAGATTCCTCATCGAGTGCTTGGAAGGATCTCCCAAGTTAATGGCGTTAAAGTTTATTGGACATCCAGAGGGATTAAGACAAGTCTGGGATACACTAAACATCAGGTATGGTAATAGGAATAACATAGCTAGGTATTTGTATGCGAAATTGGTAGCGCCACGAAAGTTTCTTAGCAGCGGGATTATAGAATTTTCCGATGAGATCCAGGAGATTTGTAGACAATTAGATTGGCTAGGTAAGTCTCATGAGTATCAGAGTTCTATGGTTATTGGAGCTGTAGCATCTACCTTGCCGAAGGGTGGAGTAGGTACTCGTTGGGACAAAAGAGTTCTATATATGATGTAACAACAACGAAGAGACCCTACCATGGCTGATCTCATGTCATTCTTAGATGGAGAGGTAAAATTACAGCTCCTAAAGCAGTCCAGAGAGAAGACACCGGAAAATAAGGTAAGTGAAAAACCCGTTTCTAGGAGAAAGGTAACACCAGTGTGTTATACAGACGACTGTGAAAGCCAGACCTCTCAAGAGGGGAGCAACGGGAAAGACACCGAAAGATCTTACTATGTCAACAAAGCGCCTAAGGATGTAAGTAAATTTAAATCTCGAACTAGTGACAGGAGAGAACAGGTAACAAAAACTCCTCCTACGTCTCCTAAGAGAATTCATGGAAGAAAGCCCGAGGAAAGAACGAGTGTGCACAACATTACCCAAGGTAAAGTAAGTAACATCAAACCAAAATGTGCATTGTGCGACGGGCCCCACCGTTTAAGTGTGTGTGATGAATTCTTAAAGAAATCCCTAAAGGATAGACGTGATGTCATGTGGGATAAGCGGTTGTGTTATAATTGTCTCAGACAAGGACACCAACGGCGAACCTGTTACTCTGATGCGAGGTGTGCTAAGTGCGGCGCGAAACATCATATCTTGTTGCACACCGAATTTGAAAGAAACAGCCTGAGTCAGGTAAGTGAGTCCGAACTACATGTCCAATTCAGTGATGTGAACGACACTGACCAAAGTTCTGAGATGGAAGGATTCTACACGGATGAATTCTCCGACGAAAACGAATCCTGTTATCTAATAAACACAGCGGTGTATCAAGCGCTTACGTATGAGACTGAAACCGATAACGAAGCGCACCCGGCTATTCCTGACCGACAACCATCTTGGAAAGCACCAACTTCCAACGTCTGAATCCGGGAATTCCCCGTAGTTCAGCTAAGAGTCCATGGGTTGAGTAAGAGTTTTATAGTCAACGCACTCTTGGACTCCGGCAGCACAGGAACGTTCATCGATAAAGAACTAGCCGGGGACATCTTTGCAGGACAACCCAAGTTCCGAACTAAGTTGAACCTTTCAGGAATTATGCAGGTTTAGAAATCTACCGTAGCTACAGACTACTATGTAGGTGCGTTGTCCACTCCCCAAGATGAACTAGGAGAACACAGTATAAGGTCAGTAAAAATGGTGGCGATAAAGAACTTTGCTACCAGCCAAGTAGAACCTTACAACTGGGATGAAGACGATTTTACCCAGCAACATAATATCCCTAGATTCAACACCGATTCAACACAGGGGTGCAAATTTTAATCGGCCAAAATGCGCATGAGGCGCTTGAGACATTAGAGAAACGACCTGCTCGACCGCAACCATTGCAAACCTATGCAGGAAGAACTAGAGTAGGTTGGTACTTCACTGGACCTTCTCATAGAACGCTCATGGAAAGATTACCCACTGAACAAGTGCATCAGGTGAGTGAATGGGAAGAAGAAATCAGTGAGGGAGAAATCACACCTGAGGGAACACCATACTCCTCAGATAACGACGATATTACCCAGCTATTTGACGAGGAAAATACGATAGACCTCCTCACTGAAAGTGAAGCTTGGAGAAACCAAGTGCACCTTTGCCATCTCGTCCATCATGGCGGACAACTCAATTATGACGATGAGTTAAATGAGGTGATAGATCGACATAATGCAAAGATTCGCGACGAACACGCCGTACGATTCTTTACTCAAGAAGCAGTAGAGCCTAATTCCTACGACAAAGCACTATCAGTCGAGGAGGAAAGAGCCAAGCAGATCCAGGCAACGACTACACGTTTCCTTAGGGATCAAGGGAGGTATGAAATTGGTCTAAAGAGATGTACAAGACACAGTTGAGGAAATTCATCGATAAGGGATATGCGGAGCGAGTACCGGAAGAAACACCCATAACTGAGAGAATGTATTATTTAACCCATCATTACGTTCCCAAACCCGGTAAACCCAACGAAGTTCGGCTGGTATTTGACGGCTCCGTCCTTTACATGGGCCAATCCCTTAATTCGGAGTTGTTGCCGGGACCCAACTTACTCCAATCCTTGTTGGGAATACTCTTAAGATTACGGCAATATTCGATCGCCTTCGCCTCAGATATAGAAGGCATGTTCTTACAAGTTAAGGCGCTGGATAGGGATCGAGACAGCCTGCGATTTCTGTGGTGGCCTGAAGGAGACCTCAGCCAAAAACCTGTGGAGTACTGGATGACCATCCAGGCTTTCGGAATCATCTCGAGCCCCTCGAATGCCTGTTCAGTAGTGCGCACCACTGCTGATGACAACCGAGACGCCTTCTCTAAAGCGGTTATCGACAACATCAAACGGGATATATACATGGACGATAATTTAAAGTCCCTCCCATTGGTGGAAGAAGCCATTGATGTTGCCAAGGGAACGGTAGAGTGTTTGAAACGTGGTGGATTTCGACTAACTAAATTCACCAGTAACTCCCGTGAGTTTCTGGAATCGATCCCGGTAGAAGACTGAGGAGTTAAAGACCTGGACCTAATCAAAGACAATCTTCCAGAAACCAAGACGCTTGGTTTGAAATGGGACACAGAGAGAGATATCCTGTTTTTCCAGCTAAAACAGCGAGATAATCCAGTTCGAACTAAACGGATTTGTCTAAGTATCCTGAGCACTTATTTCGATCCATTGGGATTTATTAGCTCAGTTATATTGGTCGCTCGGAGTTTAGTTCAACAAATGTGGCTTGAAAACCACTCGTGGGATGCTCTACCATCCATCGAGAACTTTATAATTTCCCGTTCATATTTTGGTCATGTTCTCCCCACGTATTCCTATCAACTCCATGTGTTTGGGACGCCAGCGATATGGGAATAGGTATAGTAGCCTACCTGAGAGTTGAAACTCCGGATGGAATTAAAGTCGCCTTGGTTACCTCTAAGGCCTTGATAAACAACAAGCTACGAGTTCCTCGAGCGGAGTTAAAAGTGGCTCTATACGCTACAGCTATCGGCCGGAATGTCACAGAACAGATCGACTATCCACTGGAGAAAACTGTCTATTGGACTGATGCTTTACTCGTTTTGGAGTATATAACCAATGAAGTCTGTCAGTTCAGCATCTTCGTTACCAACAGAGTAGCCGTTATACTTAGTCGCACTAGTGTAGATCAATGGAGACATTGCCCTGGGATGATTAATCCAGCCGACATCGCCTCCAGAGGAGCAACTCCTCAAGAACTGGTAGACACTCCGGACTGGTTAGGTGGACCCGACTTCCATAGTAAAGAAGAAGATGAATGGCCTCCTCATCTCACCACGGCTGAGATTAGACAAGCCAAGGGAGCGGAGAAAGTCAAACCTAAAACCCGGACGAGTAAATCGAAGTTATTTAACCGTGATAGATCTGTCTGTACTACATATTTCCGGAGACGACACTGTGGATCTAAACTCCCCTGCCACAAATAAGTCTGTTGTGGAAATCAGAGAGAGAGACTGGAAATCGGGAACACCAGACGTTTCACAGGGACTCTCACCTCTCCTACAGAGAGCGATACATCACTATAGCTCCTGGAATCAGCTTTGTAAGGCCGTTGCGTATTTGAAGCGATGCTTCCATTATCACTACTCCAGGACGAAGATCGCTAGTGATACCGCTCCACTGACATCTGTGCAGGTCCATGCTATTAAAGATCTTCCCAAATATAAAATCTCAGATAGGTTTCTGATGGAGAAGATCAGTTACCAGGAGCATGAAGAAACCAATAAGCAGATACTGAGACTCCTGCAATGCTATGAAGATTCCGATAAGTATTTCCTGTTGTTGAGAAATCCACAGATGCGCTTAAGGGATCGTTTCTCTAGCACAATGATAGATGGGTTAATACGTGTTGGAGGGAGACTAACTAATGCTCCATTATCCTTTGACACTAAGTTTCCCATACTCATTAGAAATCTTGAAATACAAATCAAGATGATTGTAGATGTTCACAGTAAGCTTTACCATGCTGGTAGAGAACGAGTTCTTAGCGAAATTCGAACTCGCTATTATTTTCATAAACCCCGTAGAGCTCTGAACCAAGTTCTTAGGAACTGTATACCCTGTAGGAAAGCATTCAGTAGGCCTTTAACACAGCGAGAGGCAGAATTACCTAAGGAACGAGTAAGCTTCTATGAACCACCCTTTACTAATACCGGTGTGGATTTATTTGGCCCTATTGAAGTATATCGTGCCAGGACTATAGTCAAGCGATGGTGTGTCATCTTTGTCTGTATGACTTGTAGAGCGATCCATTTAGATATGGTGAACGATCTATCTACCAACAGCTTCATACTGAGTCTACGCCGACAGATCGCTCGCTTTGGAACTAGCAACATGATGAGATCGGATAAGGGAACGAACTTCATTGGCGCCAATAATGAGATCGAGGCTTACGTTAGAGATTGGAACCAAAGACAGGTGGACGATCAGCTAAGAGTAACAGCATCTAGCTGGACATTCAACGCCGCCGATGCCCCTTGGTGGGGAGGATGTTGGGAGAGATTAATAAGAAGCGTGAAGACCGCATTTCACTTTATAGTGCCGTGCCGCGCGTATCTCACCGATGAACTTTTGCGGACGTTAATGGAAGAAATCGCCGCCTATCTTAACGAAAGACTGCTTATGCCAGTCTCATCGAGTCCCGACTCCCTGGAAGCGCTAACACCCGCGCACTTCCTACTGAAGAAACCTGTAGCCATGCTCCCACGATCGGAAATCACGGACGGAGACGAATACTGCCAACAAACTTGGCAACTTATGCAGTTATTATCCCGTCGTTTCGCTGACCATTTCGAAAAACATTATCTGCCCACGCTACAACTTCGAACCAAGTGGTTTGCGCAGCAAGAAAACGTCAGCGCCGGAGACATGGTCCTTATTGTGGAAACAGATCTTCCACGTAAGCGGTGGCAGACAGGTTGTTTCATCGAGACTCATATCTCAGATGACGGTTTAGTGCGATCGATCGGTAGAACTCGTCGCCATGCGACGTAACTTTAAGAAACCGGGAATTGTATTCGAGACGCAGCAGCTCAATCGCCCAGTTGGTCGTTTATGTTTAGTGGAGAGAGACAGAGAACTGTCCGGAAACTATGGAAGGCAAGATACTCTTCCCACGACCACCTCCCTAATCCAACAGACATCTAGGGACTCCCCAACATAATAGCGTCTGGAGTGGGTGTGTGACCATATTATTTTATATTCGTTTTTTTATTATTTTTATATTTAGGTATGTATTATTATGTAATTTTATAATAATCATTTTCTTTAATTTTATTTAGTAGAATGTTATTTTAGTGGTTATTTAGTAGAATTAGTGCAATATATATTCGCGTTTATTACTTAATTACTTATATTATATGCATTTAGCGTAATGGCGAGAAATAATTATTTTCTCTTTCCTTACTGTCCGTATCATATTATAAATACGTGACTACAGTAAGATGAAATATCCGTACTTATTAAAGTACAATAAAGCTCCTACTATACTCAAGTATTATTGGTAAGTAGAGTATTAGGAATGCAAAGTTCAGATCCTCGTGTCTCGGCTAAACCAAGCTCTGGGTAGACCTTGGAAACGACTTGCCTCTTCTCACTGACATTGCTTCTTGCAATATTGCTCTCATACCATATATTAAATAATACATATAGTAGCGTGATGTCCCTTTAACAGTAGCGTACAACGCAAATAAATCTGTTAAACCCTTTGACCATCTGTAATTCTAGTCGATTAAGATATCGCGGCACCCACCGATATACTTGAAAGACAAAGTTCTAGAATCTGTGGTTAACGTCCCCAGACATGTTCTGGAATAAATCGGTGCCGATCTTAAATATTACATAGTTAATATTTATAAAAATCTATTAAAACAAATGTTATAATAGAGTAAATGCATACAAATAAACTCTAAGGAGTTTGTGAACCAAGAAAATTTATAAAGCAAAATCTGTTAAAATTTAGATCCTTTAAAAATTCTAGTCGATTAAGATATCGTAGCACTTACCGATACTCTTAAAAGGACAAATTTCCTAGAATCAAGGATCCTAGTTCCCAGACATGCTCTGGAATAAATTTGTGCCTATTTAATATTAAATAATAAAATTTACGGGAATAAATTTAAATTCATATCCTTTCATGAATTTGATAAATTGTTATTTTATACAATTTATAACATTCCCAAAATTCCATTAATTAATAGATCATGGGAGTGGAGATTCACCGTATTAAGTATATTAGTGTGCAAGAATCTCCAATATATAGTCAATAGCCGATAAAATTCATAAAATCATGTATAAAGGGGAATATTGACAATTAAAGAATTACTATTAAATAGCATCCCAGATCTGTATGCATGAGAATTACCCTAATTCTACTGCTAGCTTTCCATAATGTCACCATAGCAACAACCACGCTAGAATTAGAAGCGAGTTAAAAGAACAATAGAAAGCTTGCCCCATTGAATAGCATACGGAATAAATAGCGCACTGCTAGTATCCAAGGATACATAATAATAACGTGGCATTCTGGAAGGCACTTGACTAACGGACAAATGGCCCGAATGTGTACAATTTGTGACAGTTGTGTGGAGTTTGTGCGTTTATAGGTGAATGTTGCTACTAAAGTGTGTTTACCGTAGCTAGTCGCAGTTGTGAAAGTAGCCCTAATTCTACAATGAGAACCTGAAGTAAATCCAAGCCCTTGGGACGGACAGTGGGGTGACTCGCGCTGGTTATTGTTGTCGTTGTGTAGCTACTACGTTGGCGATAGACACTGCGACAACAGTATATCGGCGCTGAGGATCTTGCACTGTCCGGGGGCCATGAGGGGTAGGCAGCGACGCCCGCTAGCCTAATTATAATTAATTATAATATTGATAAACTCTTATAGCAGCTATGACGGAGTTGATAGAAGATGATCTTGGTATCAGAGAGCGACATACCCTACCATTGCAAGCGTTTGTTGATAGTTTAATACGCGGTGACACTAGTCCCTCTACTACTGAGGACGATGGCCGTTATCCCATGTCCAAGGAACAACTCACGCGTGAATTGGACTATAGAAAATTCACTGCTCGCTATACGCATCGTAATGGTGCGTATATGGACTTCTTAACTACTGGCCATCCTATCGATTTACACGATATGGACGATGTAGACACCGAAAGGGAAATGGTTCTCTTTAAATATCATACCCAGCGGAGTCGGAACGACAAACCGAGAATCGAACACGAGAACTCTATTCGAAACCGACTCGAAAGAGAAGACTTTGAAGAGCCGGATAAACGCAGTGACTTCAACGAATATCTGGAATTCTTGAGAGAAACATATCTCAATATTGCCAGCCAACAAAATCTAGAGACTCGATATCCTCAAGGTATACATCATGATCCTATGATAGAACTCAAGCGGCTCTATTTCACTATGATGTATCTTACCGCCGATCGACCGCTACCTGTTGTCCCTTCGAACAGATGGAGGAATATTGTAAAACTGGAGAATGGTCACCCGCGTTTCCTCTACAGGACGTGCGTCTTTGGTATTATTGCGATGAATGCCCTAGACCCAACCAACAAACGGAAAGACATAAACATCCACGGAGACATTGCGCTAAACACAGTTTTACTCCCTATACTTACGGGAGTTTCGAGCGAAACTTATTCGACGTGTCACCTACGATCGCTCGACTCAAACGATCCTTGAATAAACCCATGATCAGAGTTCCGGAATACTCAGTCAGACCTCCTCATTCCCTAGTGAGACCTCAAACTCTTGATCCTAATAGTATAACGGATCCTCCTGAGCTGTATTCACTATTCACGGATCTTGTGTTACCCGAACAATTAATCGGTGGCACTCCGGTAGTGGGCTCGCTGGATATTCGCCCATCCTACCTAGCCGGATTAGGACGCGGACATCTAATATCGCCGTTCAACCCATACAATCGTCCTGGGTTAACCCCAATACAACCCGTCACCGAAGTCGAGGAGAGCATTGTACGAAACGCGTTAGACACTATTCGACAGAAGATCGGAAAAGGAACTTACGATTGTTTGGAGAAACGCAAGTTGCAGCAACAAGTCCAAGCGGTGAAGGAGTTGGCCTTACCCCAGTTCGATCGAGAAATCCAGAACCTCAAGGAAGACATCAAACTTGGACGAACCTATTCTTTACAAGAGTTTTTAGACGAACGCTTACAACGAGAAGCGGAGGAAAATCAGCTCGAGGAGAAACAAATCGAAATGGATGAAAGAGAAGAAGCAGCTTTAGCCCAACCTGAAGCTCAAATCCTTATGACGGATCTCTACTCCAAAACCATCATTCATCCCTCGATGGTTCCCCATTTCGGAGATAAACTCTTCGCAACGGTACAACCCCAACCGGTTGATATCAACCTAAGATCTCGAGATCTTATCGCTGACGCTCCTATGTTACAGCGTCCGCCAATCGAGGCCACTCGTGTCGATGGTATACTCGTTGAACCTCCGGACAATCGAGCGGATCTTGTCCATCGTATGGTACATGAGGTCAACATACGCGCTAGACCTTTACCGAACTCGTTTTATGGGATCAAAGATCACCCTTATTATGTCAATCTAACTCAATATTATATGGTAAAACCGGAAGATCCTACACATAGTCTAAGGTTTCTACCACTAATAAATCCTCTCGATCTTGTCGAACTCGAGCAACTGCAGAAACATCTGGATCAGTTAGTGAAAGTAAACTCATTCCGAAAACCTTACAATGTTTCCAGAATAGAGAAGGATATAATACCTCCATATAATCTCGATGGATTTATCAAAACTCGATTAGTCCACTGAAACCTCGATGTGTTATTTGAGGAGGAGAGAATACAACGATATGGAGATGTAGAGACATATACTACACAGTATCTGAAGTATAGGGATCTACCTAACTCTAGCGAATGCGCCACCTTGTGGCATCCAGTGGGGATGACCCTAGAAAACGCCACTAAGGAGTGGAACGAAACTCTTAACGTTATCGAAATGTATGGAGTTGTCACTTACGATAATGAAGGTAGCGTTCCGGTTGGAGAACTGGGAACTACGCGCATGATACATATACGAGGACTAGCTGGTTCTACTCACGTATTTACTCGAGCGTGTTCCGATGTGATTGATTATTCTTTTGAGACCCTCACTGAGATACAAAAGAAACTCCGACATGGACAATTCGAACTCGCGCAGCGTTACGTCACCGACACCGAGCGCAAACCGGCCATGGGTATCGATGGATCGATGTTACATCAGCCCGTGCTCGAGATGTTGTTTAACGAAAGAATCCTTAAAGTCGGCTCAGCTGTTTATGGAGATCTCCAAAACGACTTTAGGAACATGGAGAATATTCCTTATCCTTTCGTAGATACACAGCTGATTGCTCCCTGGGCAGAAGGCCGAGGTTTCTTCCGAACTACATAGGCCAATACACCCAGCGGCATCAACAAAGTACAACGAACCTCCATCGGACACCTTGCCTTTCAAGAATACGGATGGAATTTCAAAGTCGGAAACCCTATCAACTATCAACAAGTATATGGAGACCATTATTCTCGATTATACTTCGACGGACCACTAACCGCACCTGGCGTCGTGTATAGCTTCATGAGTGTTCCACTTCGTCCCTCATTAGCTATATACACTATCTTCGAAAACGCCGCACTTGCCGGTTGGCTAGCCGATGTGTGCAGTCGTACTATACGCACCCATCCCTTAATACTTGGAACTAAACTCGCCAAGTTAGACGAACACAATAAGTTCATACGTTTCGAATGTTTCCGGCGCTTTCTGACTCCGTTCCGTAACGTCGATAGTCAGTTCAAAGATCGCGCGCTGACCAAGCTCAGCCTTAGAGACTCAGCTGCGGAGAAACTGAGTAGCGCTGGATTTGCCGTGTTTCAAGACATTTGTATACAGAACTCACATTCATCCGTTATACAAAGACCCCGAATACCTACAGGTTATTCTGTCGTGGAAATACAGACAGTGGGTCCACTTACGGAAACCGACGCACCAACTTCGTCTATGCAACTGGAGGATGAACCAGTATGCTTGGAATCCGAAGCGATTCAACCTACGGCTTCTCGGAGCAGTGACAATGATTATGTCATAGAGTGGTATCAAGGTCCCCAGCGTCTCACAGCGTACGATTATCGACACGCCAACTACGTTTCCCGAAAACGTTGTCGATTATGCGCATCGAGAGACCACTTCACTCCTCTCGACTCGAGCGTACCTTGTTCCTATTTCCTCGAACAACCGATGATGGAAATATATTGTGCTTATTGCCGGCTTAATAACTCTCATATATTTGCCGTCTGCCCACAGTTTATGACTCAATGTCACTACTGCCAACTTAAAGGACACGAAAGTTACAATTGTCCCTTTAATCGCGATTTAGAGAGCGTAGACGAGATGATCACCCTGCGATACATCCGAGCTTGGGAAGCGAACGCAGATTTACATTGCGAATCCAGACATCGCTATTACCCTGGACGAGCTTACGAGGGAGTTTACGCGTTCCATCCTTATCTATTCGCATCGATTGAACAGAAAACACGCGTACCAAGTTACGAGTTAATGAAGCGTGTTGGTGAGTGTATTTCCACCAAGTTTGTCAGGAAATACCTGAGAAACGTTAATCCTAATGATATAACCACATATCACCTGATCAATTATATCCGTCAGGACCCTGCGTATGGCGACATTTTCGTGAACTCGCATCCTGAACTCCAGGAAGTATCTCGGCGCCCATATGAATACCGAACCCGAGAACGCGAGCTGGAGAGAACCATTAAACCGAGAAAGTTCCTCACCACTCACGGTCCACCCACCGCTAGTGTCCAGACGACCCGTCAAGGACCCGTAGAAGCTGCTGTCCTGAGACGCGCTCTAAAGGCCGTTAGACCTCACTCCACTGAGGTTGATATTAATCAACCAGGTACCTCGACCGGCGGTTATACCGATCGTAACCCTGCACCTTCTGATGCAATTATATTGCACCCTTCGCCTAGGAGCTACAGCCCTCCTCGTAAAGTGGCTCGCCCCAAAGAGAAAAAGACTCTGGTTAATCTTAAGAAACTGCGTAAACGCCGTCCGCGCAAGAAAGACTAACTGTTTTAGAGTATCTTTGTGTTTTAGAAACTGTGATTTTTATATTTTATAGACTGAAAATCCCATTTTCTGGGAGCGGTGTAAAAGCCTTTGCTGAATTGCCCCGTTATTTTTATTATCTTTTACATTAAAATACTCTGTAGTTGATTTAATAAGTGTAAGAGACCGTATTATTGCTGTATCGGTGTTTTTAGAGGATCTAAGACCTATTTCCTCCGTATGTGTACTGTGAAAGGCATATTTTATGATTCTATGGCAATTCGTGACGCAAAAGGGTGATAGCTACTCTTGAACAGTAGTTACTATGACTACAGTTAACAGCTGACATTCATACGTGTTGATTTCCTTTGTTCTACGGCGTCTCTCAGTTCAGTCAGCCAATGAGAGCGTTTTTGTGGCTCCTTGTACAGAAAATTTCCGAGAAATGACGCAATGCCTATGTGCAGTGTTTACATTCAGTCTTGAGCCAAAGAAAGAACGGCTTGGAAGTATTTTGTGCTGTACTGCTTTTTAGTCTTACACTAGTAGGTTTAATTATAAAGGGCATATATCCTTTAACGCAACAAACTGACTACTTGAATATCTCATGCCTATATCTCATTGCTGACATACCGGTACTGACTTGTTGTTTTATACTGCTATTTGCTGTCAGTTCTTCATAATATGGTTGATGAATAATTATATTTGGAATAACGATAAATAACCCCGCAACCCAATATTCTTGATATACCTAAGGTAAGAGAGAAAGGTTACCAATAACGATTGTGACTTATGTTAAAGTGGTTTGAAGTGAATCTAATGTTATTTGATAGACCCTACATGAGTCAGCCTGTGTTCCTTTTATATGTGACTAAAATCATTGAAGATTGGCAGATTAGTGTGCAGTATTGTGCAGCATAGTGTATGAGTGAGTCTGTTAAAGAAGCAATTCCTAAAGAATGCGCCATATATGTGAATTATAATTAAGCCATATCGTTGTGAGTAGTTTAAGTCATAACTCTGTTTATGTAGATAAAGCGCCACGTCCTAAAGGAACTGTTAATATTACCGAAGGTGAATAATATTGTCAGAGATTATATAGTACTGTCAGTCGAATAATACATTAGGCTTACATAGCAATAAAAATTAAACCGTCGAACCCAATCTCCCGGGAATATCCAGCGGGTGAATGGTCGCGCACGGATTGGTTTCGACTAGTGTAGTGAATCAAATACTTGTCATAGACTAAAAAGCGATTTATTATCTAGAAGACATTCTAATTTGGCGGGTTAAACTGCCAAAGGTCTGAAAGCGCGAACACCACCCCCCCAAACCACTAAACACAGGGATTATGGAATTTGCGGTCATTTAGCGCCTTTGTCTCCGGAGGTTAGCGCGTACTGTACTGGGCTCAGACACCGAAACGCAACTACTGTATATTTTTGATAAATTTATTATTTTTGCCCTAGTTCTATCCCTTTTGCCCTTGTCAAAATGTCCTATATTTTCTTATAGAATATATACAGTAGGCTTAGATTAGCTTCCGTGCAGTTTACTATCGGTATCATTTCCTGTAGTGTATTGCGGTTATGTTTAGGGTTGTGATACTGTACTTACCCCCTATGTGTTAATCATGTTAGCATGTTAATACTAGGCAGACAGCAGGCAGACAGGCAAACGGGCTGACAGGCAGACAGATCAGATTTAACCAAAAATTAGAACTGACATCGAAAATGAAATCACCGATCTCAAAATCACCAATAACGAAAATTTTATTAATCACTAACTAACTAACTAACTCACTAACTTGCACATTTTCTCAGTCTGCCCCCAATTTAAGACTCAATGCCATCATTGTCAGTTTAAAGGACATGCAAGTTTTGATTGCCCTTTCAACCGCGATCTAGAAAGCGTAGATGAAATGATTACCATGCACTACGTCCGAGCCTGGGAAGCGAACGCGGATTTACATTGTGAGTCACGTCACTGCTATTACCCTGGACGCGCCTACGAAGGAGTTTATGCGTTCCACCCTTATCTATTCGCGTCTGTTGAACAAAAATCTCGCATACCGAGTTACGAACTAATGAAGCGTGTTGGCGAGAGTATTTCAACCAAATTTGTTCGTAAATATCTTAGGAACATTAATCCCAATGATCTCAATTCCTATAACTTGATCAACTTCATTCGTCGAGATCCAGAATATGGCGATTTGTTCATCAACTCGCATCCAGAACTACAGGAAGTTCATAGATGACCCTATGAATATAGAGCCCGAGAACGCGAGTTAGAAAGAACTATCAAACCGAGGAAATTTCTTACTACTCACGGTCTACCCACCGCTCTCGTGCAAACGACTCTTCAGGGACCAGTAAGAGCTGCTGTACTGAAACGCGCTCTGAAGGTTGTTCGACCTCGCTCCACTGAGATTGATATTGATCAACCGGGTACCTCGACCGGCGGATACACCGACCGTAATCCTAAAACTTCCGATGCAATTGTATTGCACCCTTCAACCAGGAGTTATAGCCCTCCTAGTAAAGTGGCTCGCACCAAAGAGAAAAGGACTCTCGCTAGCCTCAAAAAACTGCGTAAACGCCGTCTGCGTAAGAAAGACTAACTGTTTAGAGTATTTTTATATTTTAGAAACTGTGATTTTTTATATTTTATAGAATTAAATCCCATTTTCTGGGAGCGGTGTAAAAGCTTTTGTGGATATAACCAGTCATTTTTTCTCTGCAATGAACTGTTTAGTTGTTTTAGCGGACATAACAAGCCATTTTCTCCACAATGTACTCTGTAGGTGTTTTAGCGGACATAACAAGCCATTTTATGCCGCAATACGCCAAATACTCTTAATACAGTGTAGTTCAGATGACGAAATCTGTCAGCTGATTTGATGTCGATGTGGAGCTTTCTTAACTTCCTTTGTTCGGCTCGCTCGACCAATCAGAGCGATTTTCATTTTATTTTGCACAGAGGCCTACGGAAAACCGCGCAATGCATGACGGTCTTTGTTTACCTTTCTGAGCGAGAACAACTGCTTGGAAATGATTCTGTGCTTCTGTGTTGGAAGTTTCAGACTTTGGCCAACATTAGACGGCTTTGATTATAAAAGCGTAAATCTATTACCAAACACACTACACTGAACAATCCAAACTGCACCAATTTCACCGCATTATTTTACTGCTATTTACTGTCAGTTATTAATTGTTACCTGTTGATGGATATGTTGTTATATTTGGAGAATATCGAGAAATAATCATAAAACCCCAATCTTCTTGATTACCAAAGGTTAGAGAGACCGGTTACCGGTAGCAATTGCGACTTACATTACAGTGTTTTTTGTGTGCATTCAATGCTATTTCATAAGCCCTACATGTGTCAGTTGCTATCCTCCTTATATATGATTAAATTCAGTGACGGTCGGCAGATCAGTGTGCAGCAGTGTGAAATCGTATGCAGAAGTGTAACAGATAATAAAGCATCTCCTAAAGAATGCGCCAATTACGAAAATCAATAGCCATCTCGTTGTGTTTAGTGTAAGTCATAACTCTGTTTTATACTTAAAGCGCCACGTCCTAAAGGAACTGTTAATATTTCCCCGAAAGTGAATAATATTGTCAGAGATTATATAGTAACTACCAATCGAATAATACCGTAGGTCTGCACAGCAATCACTTCAAAGCATCCGAATCCAGTCTCCCTTAACCGTGGGTGAATGATCGCGCATAGACTGGCTTCGGCTAATGTTACTTCATGTGCTTTAAATAATTGTTATAGGCTACAGTCGATTTATAAACAAGAGGACACCTAAAATTGGCGGGTTAAACTGCTAAAGGTCTGAAAGCGCGAACACTCATCGTCCTCTTCTTCTTCATCTTTCTCACTCAAATTTTCTTCATTTTATAAAGGTAACTGTTTTTGTATCCTTTCAAAATATTCATAACTTTATGAAATTTATTTTCCATTGTCTGTTTTATCTTTAATATATCACGCTCATCTCTCTTTTTCTTTTCATCTTCACTAAAAATATCTTCAGATTTTTAAGTTTCTTTGGTAAAGGATCCATTAGTTTATCCTTTCTATGTCTTTCCAAATAACGTGATAGATTGTCTTGTCTCCCACATTTCTTTATTACAAACCAAACATCTTTCATCTCCATGCATTATATAGCAATGTTAATTGATAGTATTGAATTTTAGCTAAATGATTTTACAAAATTTTAAATAAATAAAACTTTTTGAAAATAGATAAAACTTTTAAAAATGAAAATTAGAGTATGAATGGGAATGCTGTGAACGCGGGCTATTATAGATGTAGGCTAGAAGGGATTATCCAATCAGAGCTCGAGGGTGAGTTAGGCAGCCAATCAGGACTCGAGGGCGGAACGTTAGGCAGCCAATGAGAGAGCAGATGCGAGTACAGTGAAAAAGCCCATCCATGGTGAGATAACATCACAGTAACTCCCAAGGATAGTTATACTCCCATTCAAATATCCCTCAAAAACCAGATTCCCCCCCCCCCCCCCCCCCAGCATCTAAGTATTCCACTTCAGTGCAAAATATATAGAGCTTTAGTTGGATTTGAACCTATGCTTGCAAACTCTTTTGTGCTCGTATATTGTAATGTATTATTCATGTAATGCAATATAACTCGGCTATTTAGTCTGTGCCTCAGTGAGGCATAGTCTGTGCCTCAGTGCCTCAGTGAGGCATAGTCTGTGCCTCAGTGCGTCAGTGAAGCATAGTCTGTGCCTCAGTGAGCCATAGTCTGTGCCCCAGTGCCTCAGTGAGGCATAGTCTGTGCCACAGTGAGGCATAGTCTTTGCCTCAGACCTAAAACTCGAGACTTTAGGAGTGCCTCAGGTCTTAAATCAGAGTCTTACAAATTCGAACATTAACGAACAAATTTGAATGTTACTGTTCCACCTTGGTGTAGTGGTTGCGTTGAATTCACATCTCCCATAGGTCGTGGGTTCGATCCCCGCATGGAACAGGGCAGTTTTCGTTCGGTCAGCAATAGGCCTAACTATACAAAATGCAGTATTATTGCCTAGTAACCAATTCATAGCTACTGTATGGTTTTCACTTGAAACATTTCGCCCTCTAGCGACAGACTGGGGAACTTCAGACTACTCTGTGACTCCGTAAAATATACAGCCTATGATATAGTAGATGCCTATCGAGTTTAAACCTAAGAGGATTGTAAATTGCAAAGTTAGAGAAGATGTTAATTTTCAAATAATACGACCTCTAGCGGCATACTGGGGAATTTCAGACTACTCTGTGACTCCGTAAAATATACAGCCTATGATGTAGTAGATGCCTATCGAGTTTAAACCTAAGCGGAGTGTAAATTGAAAGTTAGAGAAGATGTTAATTTTCAAATAATACGACCTCGAGCGGCATACTGGGGAATTTCAGACTACTCTGTGACTCCGTAAAATATACAGCCTATGATATAGTAGATACCTACCGAGTTTAAACCTAATCGGAATGAAAGTAACAAAGTTAGAGTAGATGTTAATTTTCAGATAATACACCCTCTAGCAGCAGACTATATACTGGATATAGGCTGGATATAGGTAAGAGTAATTAGTAATCAAAGGTGTCACGAGAGGGAGGCGGTGCACTTGGATCCAACTATTATTAAAAACCTGTTGCTTGGTTAAAGCTAATTGGGGGTCAAAGGTCAACGATAAAGCTGCCTGGTTATAGATAAGAGTAAGAGATAAGAACTTTATAGAAGTAAAAGTGTCTGAGTCTGTACTCCCAGATATTCCCATTGGCGATATCTCCTTTGCAGAAGTGAAGGCTGCTGCAAAGTGCATTAAGACCAATCGTGCCAGTGGAGTAGATGGTGTTCCCCCTGAGGTCTTTAAAATACCTGAGTGTTTAAAGCTCATCTATCCCATCATAGTAGACATGTACCGAACAACAAGAGTCCCACAAGAAATGAAAGCAAATAAGTTGGTGCCAATTCCCAAGAAGGGCAACCTAACACTCTATGGTTCTTTTCGGGGAATCTCATTGATCTCGATTGCTGCAAAGCTATACAATAGGGTTCTATTAAATCGCATCAGAGATCCCATTGAGAGACTGCTCCGTGGAAATCAGAATGGGTTCCGTAAAGGTCGTGGGACCATGGAGCCCATTTTGGCACTTAGAAGGATAATTGAAAAGTTATCAAAAAAGAAAGACAGGCATCTGGCTGTTATCTTTGTTGACTTCTTCAAGGCCTTTGATTCAGTCTCTCGCTCACGTATGTTCAGCATACTTTCATTATATGGGATTCCTGATGATATTATTGCAGCAATCAGATCAGTATACGATGGTTCGACAACATTTGTGTCTACTGTTGACGGTGACACAGAACCATTTGAAGTGTTATGGGGCGTCCTCCAAGGAGACACACTTGCACCATTATTGTTCATTATTGTGGTTGACTATGTTCTACGCATGTCCTTAGATCATTATAATGATGGTGGGGTGATGACAACTCCACCTACTGGCTCCAGAAGTCGAGGAAATCCTGCCAAGTACCTAACTAATCTAGACTTTGCTGATGACTTAGGAGTACTCTCAGAATCATTAGAGGGAGCCCAACGGCTCCTCAGCTCATTAGAACATGCTGCTTCTAGTGTTGGTCTTTTTATTAACTCCAGAAAGACCAAAATTCTGACAGTTAACTTTGAAAGTCCTCAGCAAGTCTCTGATCGGATGAGCATAAGCTCAAAGGATGGTATGCTTGAGCATGTTGATGACTTCTGTTACCTGGGATCATGGATCCGGAAGTCAGGTGAGGACCTTCGAATACGTAAGGGAAAGGCATGAGCGACCTTGAATAGGCTTTCCAGGATTTTGAAGTCACCGAGAATTAATCGGAAACTTTTAAGGTCCGATTATTTAGAGCAGGAGTAGTTCCAGTACTCCTCTACGGGAGTCCATGCTGGGCTGTAACTGCTGAGGACACCAAATCTCTGGATGGCACATTCACAAGAATGCTACGCCGGGTTCATTGTGTCAAGTACAATGCACACATCTCCAACCAGACACTATATAACATTGGAGGTGTCTCATTGGTTCCCCCAAGCTTGACATTAGAACAAAATCGCCTCCGCTTTGCAGGACATTGCTTTCAACGTGAGGACCAGCCAGTGCATAATCTTGTACTTTGGCAGCCTCATGTAGGGAATAAGCATGGTGGACAGCCCATGACTTTCTTGAGACGCATCTTAAATGACACTGGCCTTAAAGATGCGGATGATCTAGCAAATGTCATGGGTGATAGGGAGTTGCGGCGGTGCAATTTTGTTGACAAGCCGGCATAGCATTCTTAAAAATGCAGCTGCAATGCAGCATGCCGATCATAGTAGTAATAGTAGTATAGATAAGAGTAATTAGTTACCAGTAAGGGAGCTGTATACCCTATGTCTAAGTATAACTAGATGAAAGTCAATGAGGTCATTTAGCGACGGTAAGTAATATATAAACTAATTAATGTTAAAACTAAAAATGGAAAACAATATTATAAAGTAAAAGTAATACAAATAAATAAATAAAAATTAAATACAAATAAATACAAATAAATAAGTATTAATAAATAAAAGAGCCGTGGTGTCACTTATGACACCCTCTTAGGCAGCTTTGCGACAGTTGGACATAACTGATAACCATTGCGTGTTGGGGCGCTAATCGGTCTGATTAATTAGGATAATCAATTAAACCCTAATTAGGAGTCATAAGACACCTATTAGGGTTTAATTGTACTAATTAATTGATGACACCTGTAGATTGGGGTCTAATTAGCCTAATTAGGAGGTGTCAACCAGACAGTCTGGCGCCAATGACAGC
>JAUCBJ010008578.1:0-12682 GCA_032718475.1 Nemertoderma westbladi | reverse complement strand
ACCCCCGCCTGTCCCTCTGCTATTGCGTGGCCTACCAGGCCCTCTACTCCCTGCCTACCAACTACGTGGCCTACCAGGCCCTCGCTGGGTCTACCCAACCCAGCCACTCCCTGCCTACCAATTACGTGGCCTACCAGGCCCTCTCTGGGTTGGCTCAACCCCGCCTGCTCCGGCCTACCAACTACGTGGCCTACCAGGCCCTCGCTGGGTCTACCCAACCCAGCCACTCCCTGCCTACCAACTACGTGGCCTACCAGGCCCCCTTCTGCCTGGCCATACACGCCCGACGTGTTCACGTTAATAGCACCCATATTGGAAACGGAATTAATTTGTTCGTTTGAAACAAAATCATTTGAATTATTTTGTAAATTCGGGCTTGGATCATTACTTAAATTATTTGAATTATTATTATTTTCTAAATTTAAATTATTATTCGGATTATTTTGCACGTTCAAATTGAAATTATTATTTGTATTTAAATTTAAATTACTGCTACTAGGTAAAGTATTATTTGCTGCAATAAAGGGATTAGGGTTATCCAATACGGTACTATTAATATTAACGACGTCTACTGTAGCATTATTATTACCCCCCCCCCCCCCCCCCCGCCCGTACGGTCACACCAGTCTTGGGTCTGTCGTGCGGTCCCTGTAAGTGGGGTATTAATAAATGTATCCACAGCCCCTGGCTCCTCGAAAATACTCGAGCTGCCCCACTCTCAGACGCCCCTATTCGCGCCAGTTCCCGTTCGCGCGTATGTATAGCTTTGTACCCTGTAAGCTCACCTTGACGTTTCTCTAGCTCTTCTCGCTCATACTCCTTTCTTGCCATTCTCTCCCTACACTCCCGTGCGTCCCGCTCGGCCAATTCCAACTCTCTTCTAGCCCCCTCCCTTCGTCTCGCCTCACGCTCTCTGCGTTCGTTTTCCTCTCTCGCCTCGCGTTCTTTGCACTCGTTTTCCTCTCTCGCCTCACGTTCCCTGCGTTCGCTTTCCTCTCTCGCTACACGTTCCTTACGTTCCGCCTCACGCTCTTCTTGTTCCTTCCTCCCTGCTTCCTCACACTCCCTAAGGCTTCTCGCGGCCCTTTCGGCCCTCTCTCCGGTTTCTTTAATCAACGCCATTTCCCTCTCTAGCAGCACTCTCCCCTCCTCTAACCGTCTACCTACTTCCCTTTGACCTTGCTCTATCAAATCGAGATGGTACGTGGCATTTATCTCTCTCACCCGTCTTCCTTTCGCGGAGGATGTAGCAGACTTATCGGTTACGACGGATTCCCTCCGCCTTCCCGACCTACTGACTTTCCCCCGCCTCCCGGAACTTCCTCCGACCGACGAGGCCGAATCCTCGGGGTTAACCTCGGATTCGCCCTCCTCAGGTCTCTCCCAACCCACTAATTTTAGTCCCCGGGCATCGACTAAGTATGGCCCTACGTACACTACGCTAGGTTCCATACCCCTACACCGCCATAAGTCATACAGTTCCTCGGCAACCCCTCTCGCTCTCTCCTTGGCCAGTTCTCTTTGCCCGAAGCGCATTAGATAATTAAAGTGTCTATTCGACTCACCTAGTCGTTTCCTCAGTCTCACCTCGTCTATCTTCGCCCCCTCTTTGGCCTCCTTTAGCAGTTTCTGGGTCGCGTTGTAGGCCCGTCGAAGTCGATCAGAAACCCCGACGTCCTCGTCGCCGACCTCTCTTCCGTCTCTCCGGGGGGTCCGACGTCGTACCGGCGGCCCCACCGTCGCCGTTTCGGTGGGCCGTTCGTCGCCCTCGGCCTGTAGCTGGCCGGCGACATCGGTACCGACATCTCCTCCGTCTCTCCGGGTCCGGCGTCGTACCGTCGGCCCCACCGTCGCCGTTTCGGTGGGCCACTCGTCGCCCTCGGCCTGTGGCTGGCCGGCGACATCAGTACGTCGACCCACGTCCCGTGTCGACTCGTCTCCTTCTCCCTCCGTCTCGCTCTCTCCTTCTCTCGGCTCGACCTCGGGTTCCAGGCGGCCCCCCTCATCCTGAACTGCCGGATGACCCGTTACCGATGGGTCCGGCGTTGTGGGCCTGTACCGCCTGGTTGCGGCCTCGCGGATCGTTAGTTCTTCGTCCGGGGTCCGCGTCGGCGTCGTCTCTCCCGACTGACTCATCTCACTCGCATAGATTGGTGGCTGGTAGTCACTGGTAGCTAGCTAGGTCGGCAGCTCTGAGTTCAATTACTGTGCCACCGACGGGTTTAATTACTGAGTTTAACTAGGGCAGCAGCTCTGATTTAATTACTGTGACGGGATCCAGGGAGGATCCCGGTTTATCCGGTTTGTTAATTCACGCGTCCCCGCCGTGTGTGAAGAGTGAAAGGGTTTACGTTGTTTGTCGCGTATAATGTTCAGGTATAAGATATAGATATAGGTATATGTGATATGATGTCGTACACGGAAGGCGGGAAACGGTAATTAAAGTCCCGGTCCTTCCCTAGCTAAACTAACTAACCTAACTAGCACCAATATGATACTGAGATAACTGAGTAAAATGATTACTGCCAACTGGCTATATTGCACGGGTTGGCCTTGTTACTCTACCTAATCGATGCCTTTCCCCCCTCTGATTGGTTGATACCCTTGTTGGCGCCCTTTGGAGTGTTCCCGTTCACTCCACCTGTTCTCTCTCTGTTAGGGGTTTGGCCCCTGACCCTCATTGTGTGTTTCTCCTTCCCATTTTGTTGGGGTGACACGAGTGATTGATTATCCAATTTCGTGGCCCCCAATATTGCTTATCGGCTTACTTTAGGGTTTGAGTTAGCGGGATTGAATAAGCTAACATAGTCCACTCACACACTATATACTATAGTCCACTCACACACTATATACTATAGTCCACTCACACACTACAGTCCACTCACGCGCTATATAGTCCACTCACACACTATTTAGTCCACCCACACGCTATATAGTCCACTCACACACTACAGTCCACTCACGCGCTATATAGTCCACTCACACACTATTTAGTCCACCCACACGCTATATAATCCACTCACACGCTATATAATCCACTCACACACTACAGTCCACTCACGCGCTATATAGTCCACTCACACACTATTTAGTCCACCCACACGCTATATAATCCACTCACACGCTATATAATCCACTCACACACTACAGTCCACTCACGCGCTATATAGTCCACTCACACACTATTTAGTCCACCCACACGCTATATAGTCCACTCACACACTATTTAGTCCACCCACACGCTATATAGTCCACTCACAAGCAATATAGTCCACTCATACAGTCCACTCATACCTATAAATTTCACTCACACTCTATATAGTCGACTCACATACTAAATAGTCGACTCACACTCTATACTATATAGTCTACTCAGACGCTATATAGTCCACTCACACACTACAGTCCACTCACGCGCTATATAGTCCACTCACACACTATTTAGTCCACCCACACGCTATATAATCCACTCACACGCTATATAATCCACTCACACACTACAGTCCACTCACACACTATATAGTTCACTCACACATTATATAGTCCACTCACACATTATATAGTGCACTGACACATTATATAGTCCACTGACACGCTATATAGTCCACTCACACACTATATAGTTCACTCACACATTATATAGTCCACTGACACGCTATATAGTCCACTCACACACTATATAGTCCACTCACGCGCTATATAGTCCAGTCACACACTATATACTATAGTCCACTCACACACTATATACTATAGTCCACTCACATACTATATACTATAGTCCACTCACACACTACAGTCCACTCACGCGCTATATAGTCCACTCACGCGCTATATAGTCCACTCACGCGCTATATAGTCCACTCACGCGCTATATAGTCTATTCATACATACAAAGTCCACTCACACACTATATAGTCCACTCACACGCTATAGTCCACTCACGCGATATATAGTCCACTCACAAGCTATATAATCCACTCACACACTATATAGTCTACTCACACGCTATATAGTCCACTCACACGCTATATAGTCCACTCACACGCTATATAGTCCACTCACACACAATATAGTCTACTCACACGCTATATAGTCCACTCACACGCTATATAGTCCACTCACACGCTATATAGTACACTCAGACGCTATATAGTCCACTCACACACTATATAGTCTACTCACACGCTATATAGTCCACTCACACGCTATATAGTCCACTCACACACAATATAGTCTACTCACACGCTATATAGTCCACTCACACGCTATATAGTCCACTCACACGCTATATAGTCCACTCAGACGCTATATAGTCCACTCACACACTATATAGTCTACTCACACGCTATATAGTCCACTCACACGCTATATAGTCCACTCACAAGCAATATAGTCCACTCATACAGTCCACTCATACCTATAAAGTTCACTCACACTCTATATAGTTCACTCACACACAATATAGTCTACTCACACGCTATATAGTCCACTCACACGCTATATAGTCCACGCACACGCTATATAGTCCACTCAGACGATATATAGTCCACTCACACACTATATAGTGTACTCACACGCTATATAGTCCACTCACACGCTATATAGTCCACTCACAAGCAATATAGTCCACTCATACAGTCCACTCATACCTATAAAGTCCACTCACACACTATATAGTCTACTCACACGCTATATAGTCCACTCACACGCTATATAGTCCACTCACACACAATATAGTCTACTCACACGCTATGTAGTCCACTCACACGCTATATAGTCCACTCACACGCTATATAGTCCACTCAGACGCTATATAGTCCACTCACACACTATATAGTCTACTCACACGCTATATAGTCCACTCACACGCTATATAGTCCACTCACAAGCAATATAGTCCACTCATACAGTCCACTCATACCTATAAAGTTCACTCACACTCTATATAGTTCACTCACACACAATATAGTCTACTCACACGCTATATAGTCCACTCACACGCTATATAGTCCACTCACACGCTATATAGTCCACTCAGACGCTATATAGTCCACTCACAAGCAATATAGTCCACTCATACAGTCCACTCATACCTATAAAGTTCACTCACACTCTATATAGTTCACTCACACACAATATAGTCCACTCAGACGCTATATAGTCCACTCACACACTATATAGTGTACTCACACGCTATATAGTCCACTCACACGCTATATAGTCCACTCACAAGCAATATAGTCCACTCATAGAGTCCACTCATACCTATAAAGTTCACTCACACGCTATATACTCCACTCACACGCTATATATTCTACGCAAAGGCAATATAGTTCACTCAATATAGGCAACTGATATAGTCTACTCAAACGCTATATAGTCCATTAACATGCATATAGTCCACTCATACCTATAAAGTCCAATCACACAGAAAATGCACCTGCTTTAAATACTGTGATAAATTGGAAATACAGTAGGGCAACAACATTATTTATTAGGTATCATTAATAAATATCAACGGGTTTAAGAAGAATGTTATTAATTTGGGGGGGGGGGGGGGGTATATGGGATGGTTGAGGCTTCTGCCGGAGTGCACACTACACACAAAACCAAGTAGGCCTACTGTGTAATACATTGTTTTATACTTCTGGCTGCGTTTAAAAATAAATCCACCACCTAAAACAAGTAGTACTGTACCGGTAACATAGCCATATTCATTATTTAAAATGTTATATTTAGTTGCAGAGGTCCTCGGTGCAGCAACTCACGCTGCAAGTAAGGTTTGGAGGAAATTCAGAGCAACCGAATCGTCTCATATCATCGCAATTTCTCCAATCAATATCTGGTGGTAGCGTGACCGTAAGGTCATCTGGGAAACACCATGGGCTTGTTTCATTTTCTACTGTTATATTCTGAAATAAGAATTGGCCTATTATAATTAATTTTGTAATCGAACCCACAATAATAAGGATTTAAACTCAAATATGCAAAAAAGTTACATTTTTGAGAAAAAAAATTAGGAAGCCAAATTTGACACATTCATATAACCATTTTAAAATGAAGATTGAATATTAGCATACAATACAGTAGTTACAATGTCTATAGTACAGTAGGTTACACTTGCTTTTTAGGTAGAAGAGTCGTTCCGTTGCAATAACTAAGGGCTTTAAACTTAACTGAAACTATAATAATTATAATACTGTATAATTCATCATATCTTAATAACCAATTAATAAGAAGAGTAGGAGCACCCAGAAACAAATTATGCTGAAAAAATGTTACCAACTGCAAAGAAAATTTATTACTGTAGGCCTACGATAAAATTATTTATAAATTTATAGGATGCGTCTATGATGGGGACGTAATAGGCCTATGTCAAAAATAAATAACTAACTAAATAAATAAATAATCAAGAAACCTAATAATCATTGACTGACTGTTTAAAATTATACATAAACTGGAGTCAGTTATAATTCACGTAATAGAGGTCCTCTGAGAGAAATGGGTCTGTAGGGGGTGTGAATTTAATGTAACATCAAGGGGTCCCTCATGGTAGTACGAAAATATAACATTGGGCTGCAGTTGGTTCAATATTGGCACACCGCCTTGCTCCTTAGTTATGACATTAACGCTAGAACGTGCTACAGGCCTACATGCTACGGACATAAACTAATAATACTGTAGAACTACATACTGTACATACATACACACCCTGTAGCGCTGTAGTATTATCTTACAGTGCAAAGTCGGCATCCTTCTAAAACAACTACATCTCCTTGAAAATGATTCATCGCATGGCGGCAATTTAAACAGTATCCAACGACAACAAACGTTGCTAATAATAACAATTTCCACATTTCCACTGGAGCTTTCTTTGTAACTAACAGTTCATCATCTATTTAAAAACAAAATAAGCCCAATGTATTAATAAATTGGAGAATCTTTTAGGCACATTAAGGCAGGAAATGATGCCTGTTCTTTTTACAACCAGGTCAAGGAAGAAGTCTGGAATTGACTTGGCTGCATCATTAGGCGCATTTATTTATCGCGCATTACTTTTAATTGTATAATTACAGTTTAATTGAGTTTATTTATTGTGTATGATGAATTTAATGATATAATTAAATGAATTCTGCTAAGCCCAATTGCACTTAAGACCCTAAACAACTTCGAATCTATAAATTCCAGGGTTATGATCGCAACATTTGATGGGAATCCCAAGACAACAGTTATATGTTGCTACAGTCCAACAGTCAAGTTTTATGAAGATCTGACTGGACTTATAAAGGACATTCCGAAACACAATGTTAAAGTCATTGCTGGTGACCTGAATGCGCAAATTGGCCCAGAAGACATCAAGGGTTTCACCTATAACACCAGTTCTATGTAACAGAAATGGGTACTTACTTTTAGACCTAATGGAAGAATGTGAATTGATACCAACAAACAACACATTCGAAAAGAGTAAGGGGAAGCTATGGACCTTTCAATGTCCTAATGGAACCAAAGCACAACTGGATTACATCCTTATAAACAAAAAGTAGAGAAACAGCATGATCAACTGCGAGGCATACAGCTCGTTCAACCTAATTGGTTCGGACCACAGAATTGTGACTGCAGAGATCAGACTCAGTTTGAGAGCCAGCAAACCCAGGACAAGCAAGCAAATCAACTATGACTGGGAGAAACTCAGAACTGACAATGCAGTAAAGGATGCTTACGCAGTAGAAGTTTAAAACCGCTTTGAAGCACTTCAGTCAATGGATTAAGACCAGTCCACCGATTCAATATAATAGAATATAATAACAACCCACAAGGAATCAGCTAAGAGGCATATCCCCCAGAAACCCAAACGAAAACAATATGTGCCATGGCAAAACTCTGAGGTTACTTGTAAGAGAGAAGATATTAAGATAGCCTACAAATTTAAAACCGAACAACCAACAACAGAAAACATTAACAAGGTTGAGAAAGCTAAGGACGATCTTAAATGGGCCTACAACATGAGCTAGGAAAAGTACATACAGGATAAAATTGAAGCAATTACAACTGCTCACATACAGCAACAATCAAGACTTACCTGGCAAACTGTAAATGAGGTATCTGGTCGGAAAAGTTGTGCAAAGGGGCGCCTCAAAGCCGATAGTCCTTCAGCAACTTGCTTGGGCAGCCACCAAACATCGAGGTCAGCCTTACAAGGAAAATATATGACAAGACACTACCTATAGAAACAGGGGACTTCACACCTGCCGAACTCCAAAGAAGCATTAAAAGCATGTCCAATAATAAAGCGAGTGGAATAGATGAAATCCCAGCGGAGCTAATGAAAACAGGAGTGCTAAACAGACCATTATTGAATGTTTGCAACCGGATGTTAAAAGGGGAAAAGCCACCACCAATTTGGACTAAAGGTCAACTAAAGCCTCTCTCCAAGAAAGGAGACCTCGGTATACCAACAAATTATCGTGGGATCTGTCTGCTTGTGGTAGCTGCCAAAATATACAATAAAATGATTCTATATAGGATTAGGCCTCACATAAAGAAACTACTGCGTAAGAGCCAAAACGGATTTCGACCAAGTAGATCAACAATAGCTCAGATACTTGCACTACGGAGACTGATTGAAGGAATTAAGTCGAAGAATCTCCCCGCAGTGATGACTTTTGTGGACTTCAAGAAGGCATTCGACTCCATCCATAGAGGCAAAATGCTTGAAATCCTAAGAGATTATGGAATACCAGAAGTAATTGTTGCTGGCATTGGATTGTTATATTGTGACACAGAAGCGCAGGTACTCTCACCAGATGGTAAAACTGAGTTTTTCTCAATCCTGGCTGGGGTACTGCAAGGTGACACATTAGCACCATTACTATTTGTAATTGTGCTGGATTACGCAATGAGGACAGCCACAAAGGGTGAAGACCAGGGATTCACACTTCAAGAACGCAAAAGTAGTAGATATCCGGCAACTACAGTCACAGACACCGACTTTGCGGATGACATCGCCCTGCTCTCTAATACACTAGCAGATGCACAGCTTCTACTAAATAAAGTGGAGAGGGCTGCTAAGGAGGTTGGATTGCATATAAATGCTACCAAGACCGAATTCATGACCTTTAATGTTGATGGAAGCTTGACAACCATTAATAATAATCAACTAAGGAAGGTTGTCGACTTCCAGTACCTTGGATCATGGATAGAGAGTAGCAAAAAGGACATAGAAGTTAGGAAAGCAAAGGCTTGGATAGCTCTATCAAAAATGGATACCATCTGGAAATCAGATCTCTCCAGGCACCTGAAGACTAAGTTCTTTCGAGCCACAGTGGAAGGAAAGCAAAGGCTTGGGTAGCTCTATCGAAAATGGATACCATCTGGAAATCAGATCTCTCCAGGCACCTGAAGACTTAGTTCTTTCGAGCCACAGTGGAAAGTGTATTTTTATACGGGGGTGAGACCTGGACACTGACTAAATCACTTGAACAACGAATTGATGGTTGCTACACAAGACTACTAAGGGCAGCCCTAATCATCAGCTGGAGACAACACATGACAAACGCCGACCTTTATGGTACAATACCACCTGTATCAACCACCCTCCGTGGCTCCGTGAACGCAGATTAAGATTCAGTGGACACTGCTGGCGAAGTAAAGACGAGGTCATACCAGATCTACTTTACTGACAACCAACTCATGGAAAGCGTAGTCGTGGACGACCGGCCGTAACATATATAGATCAACTTGAAAGGGATACTGAACTTGGGAGAAACGAAATTGCGACAACTGAATCGGGAAGCCTGGAAGGATCTCATTTCCACTGTCCGAGTTTGCTCGACCTAGTACAGTAGTAGTAGTATTATGTATGTATTATGGTAAACCTAAGGAAATTAGTGCAGCAATCAATGGTTCGACTACTTGTGTCTACAAGATTAATGTCTACGTCTACCTTGGAGCCGATTCCGGCTTTTAGAAGGGTAACTGAAGAGTTAACAACGAAGAAAGACAGACATCTTCTTGATATCGTTATTGACTTATTAAGGACTGCGATTCAGTTCTCCCTACCACGTATGTTCAGCATACAGTACTTGCAGCATATGGAATTCCTGAGGAAATTATTGCAGCTACAGTATGTATCAGAACACTGTACGAAGGTTCCACAACATAGTACTATCAGGATAACTACATAGAGGCCATCGGCTCCTCAGCTATTAGAACAAACAGCTTAAAGCGTGAGCATAAGCTCAAAGGATGGTAAACTTGAGCATGTGGACGGCTTACGATATATTACATGGGATCATGGATACGGAAGTAAGGTTGAAAACCTTCGAATTCATAAGGGAAAGGCATTGTCAGCACCTGAATGGGCTGTCCGAGATTAGGAAGTGATACATGTCGGAAAAGTAACGTTCTATCATTTAGAGCATAAGTAGAACTATAGCACTTATACAGAATAATGCTTCGTCGAGTTCACTGTGTTAAGCACAATGCACACATCTCCAACCAGACACTTTATAACATTGAAGGTGTCTCATTGGTTCCCCCAAACTTGACACTAGAACAAAGCCGCCCCCGCTTTGCAGGACATTCTTTTCGCCGTGACGAACAGCCAGTGCAAAATCTAGTGCTTTGGAAGCCCCATGGAGAAAATAAGCATGGTGGACAGCCCATGACTTTATTGAGATGCATCTTAAAGGAAACTGATTGTACTTGAAGATGTGAATAATGCCATTGGGGCGCCATTTTGATAAGACGGCAAAGCCTCCTTAATGCAAGCCACATTGGAGCATGCCGGTTATCAGTTTTGAATTTTGTGTATTTATTCGTTGAGTAAGGTATGAATTTATCAGTGTTAGGACAGTAAGCCCCCGGACCCCGGACAATTGCCTCCTAAATATGACAACCCCAAGGATGATGATTAGTAGAAAGTAACCAAATTAATTACACTTGAATAGCTACTGTAAATGCATTGAAGCTGAAGGTACTGTAGGTCAAAATGTATGAATATTAAAAATTATTGTTGTAGGCCTCTTTCAAAAAAATGGAAACTGTCGACCGAAGCCGGAGGCGACCCGAAGGATCCCCTTTCGATAGTAGCTACACGACGGTAGGGGTGGGCGCTACTCCCATCCAAATTTTTGCTCCCATTAATTCAACCGTTCCACATTTTATCGACCCCAAGGGATGGAAGGCTGAGTGGAATTATTTGCGGTGGTTGTATCTAAAATATACAGTACAATAAAAGTTAAAGTTATGAGGAAAATAAAGGCCAGGGATAAAACTTTAAATTTCATAGTGATGTCTGCAAACGTTTCGGTTTCAGAAATTCTTTTGAACTCCATGTAAAAGAAACGTTGTTAATTAGGAAGGTCAGACCCCCCAACACACAGTTCCCTTCTATTCCTCTTAAACTCTTGTAGGCCCCCTTTCAGTCCAACCCCGAAACGTCTGCACTCATCACTATGAAATTTAAAGTTTTATCGCCTTTACTTTCCTCATAACTCTTAGATTCCCCGCCTCTCTTCCTCTTTCTTCAAAAGTTAAAGTTTGTTAAAGTGGTTGTTTAATAAAAGTAGTTATTGTTTAAAAAAATGTATACTTTTGTAAAATGTTAATAGTGAATTAGACAATAAGTCAATATTTAGGATTAAAATGTTTTTTTTTAGTACCGTAGGGCCTATATACATAGTATAATAGATACATCAAATTAAAATAGCTTTATATTATATCCCCCCTTATTCTCTCTGCGTGGAGTATAATTAAATTTATTGTATATGTTATTGGGATTATAAGTATAAGGTTCAATTATTGGACTTATTTCCATTGAATTCTTACCTGGAAAAAAGGCAAATTTATTAATAAATACTGTAGTTATCCACCTTTTTATTACAATTTTTGCGAATTCAGAGAGACATTTCTGTAAACATATTTAAATAACTACCAGACACATGTGAGTACGTTGGAGAAGGTAACTGTACATATACTGCACTACTGTATGCGCGAAAAAAAAACAATAAAACAAATGAAAGTATGTTGAAAGACCTAACTGTACTGTATATAAAGTAAGTACAGTATAAACTGTAGGATACAGTGTAGGATACTAACTGTATGTGATCATATTGCGTGACAGGTGTCCGAATAAAGCCTATTTAATAATCGTAAAATATTGTCTGAATCAGATTACAGTAGCCTAGTGGTACGTTATTCAAACGAAAATAATAAACTAAAGTCAACAGAACAGGCTAAAGGCCAGTTTACACGTGGGAACATTTTGAGCAACTTTCTCGGCAACTTGGTGAGCAACTCAGGCGCCCATGTGAAGAATACCAGGATTTCACTTTTCGGTCGACTTTTAATTGGAATTTTATATAATATGAAGATTTTTTATCCTTTTAAATTTGTCTTTATTAAGTGTTTTATAGCACTTATTTCTGTCTTATAACCTGTACAATACATATAGGCTACTAATTCGTTTATTGTTTTGGTTAGATTCAGCGCTTCTGTAAACTGTGTTTTTGGTGAAAACCTGGTATTCTTCACATGGGGGCAACTGCAAAGTGAAATATAACCGTAGAAAGTCTGGTATTTTTCACATAGGCCAACTCAGGTTGTCGATGAAGTTGCTCCGTGTAAACACAAAGTTGCGAAGTTGCTGTAAAAAAATGTTGCCACGTTAACACTGCGAACA
>JAUCBJ010008576.1:0-29599 GCA_032718475.1 Nemertoderma westbladi | reverse complement strand
CACTTTAACCCTCCTTGACCAGTGGTCATTATACAAATAATACTACAGTAATGCATATTATCTTATACAAATACTCGACCGTCAATCAATAAAACTAAAACGATAATAAAACAAGAACAGCACGCAAAGTCAATATGACTGTTTTTAGGTTTACTGGTCACCAAAATTGTCTATATCTACAACAACATCATTTTAGATATTATCACAAATATTTAAGGTAAACCTTACATTAATTCCTATTTTTGAGACAAACATTTTATTTTAAACATATTTTTGGATAGGAATATAAAATAATAAATAGCCGCTAGAATGTACCAATCCGTATTAAGCGCTCTAATTCTGTGCTCAGTAATCTGCAGCTCTGTAGCTTTGCACCGCATCCCGCTGTTCAAGGTTGAGAGTATCCGACACCATTTACTGAGGAAAGGCGTCAACCCGTCTGCCTACGAGGATGCATTCAAAGGCCCAGAACCCCTCACTAACTATATGGACGCCCAGTACTATGGACCCATCACCATAGGAACGCCGCCGCAGCCATTCAACGTGGTCTTTGATACCGGATCGTCCAATCTCTGGGTTCCAAGCAAGAAGTGTCCGATTACCGATATCGCCTGTCTGCTACATAACAAGTACGACAGCAGTAAATCGTCTACATACAGACCAGACGGTCGGACCATCGCAATCAAATACGGAACCGGAAGTATGAAAGGCTTTCTCAGTACCGACACGGTTGCCATAGCAGCAACAGTTGTAACCAATCAGACGTTCGGAGAAGCAACGTCTGAACCAGGATCCACTTTCATTGCGGCGAAGTTCGATGGTCTTTTGGGAATGGGATATCCGACAATAGCTGTAGACCAAGTAACGCCGGTGTTCCAGAACGCTGTAAAACAAAAGGCTGTGGATAAACCAGTGTTCTCATTCTATCTGAACCGAAAACCAAACGCAAAACCGGGAGGAGAATTAATGTTAGGAGGCACCGACCCCAAGTACTACACAGGGGACTTCCATTACGTGAATGTGACGAGGCAGGCCTACTGGCAGTTTAAGATGGATGGAGTTAAGGTTGGCCTTGTCGCGAAATATTGTCAAGGGGGATGTAATGCGATAGCCGACACGGGTACCAGTCTCATAGCCGGTCCCAAGGATGAGGTCAATGCAATGAACGTTGCTATCGGTGCAAAACCGATGGCAGCTGGAGAATATTCAGTAGATTGTGCAAAAATCCCCAGTCTACCAGTGATCACATTCCAGATCGCTGGTACAATGTTAAACCTGACAGGGGAAGACTACGTCTTACAGGTCAGCCAGATGGGACAGACTATCTGTCTGTCTGGGTTTATCGGAATGGACATCCCCCCACCCATGGGGCCACTCTGGATCTTGGGTGACGTGTTTCTGGGAAAGTATTACACAGTCTTCGATCTCGGTAACAATCGTGTTGGATTTGCTGATGCGAAGAACGGCGTTACCATCGATATATAAATACCGTCACCCATTTAAGTGCTGATCCTATCGGACAAAAAAACACTATAACTGCTTTATTATACTGTATTAAACTATTTATTCCTAGCGTTACTTTACAATATTACAGAAGTTTTAAAATCCAACGCTGAAGGTGATGCAATAGAGAATAGCACTGTACTGTAATATATGTAATATATTTCGATAAAGAGAGTGATGAATAATTAGGGGGATGTGATTATTGATGGAAGGAAGCAGAAACCTGCAGGTTATGAGTAAATTACATAAGTTATAGTATATCTGATTCCATTGCTTCTTTCTGTATGAACGTGGTTGAGGAAGGCGAGTTCTAATGTAATTTTTTCATGAATTGAAACAGTTGACACATACGGTGATAATATTTCTTTACTTACTAACTTACTTACAAATACTCTACGGCGATAATATCACCAGATTTAAGTGTAAAGTGATTAATAAAAAGTCAACGTTAAAACCAGTGAAATAATGTAACGATTTGAGTAAAAACTTTATCCGCAGCACGAAATCACATCAATGTCATTCATATGATTAGCATTGCCTTTACATAGTAGTAAACATTACTTAGTAGATTCTACCTAAATTCTCTCTACCCGACTAATAAGTAAGCGTGCGTAATAATACTACTGCCGATCGTAGTAGTATGCGTAATATACACTGATGTTAATGATAAAATGGTTAAAATTTTATGATTTTGATTATATAATAATAATGGAACAATTATTAATTGCCCCAGACTATTGCCACCCTCTCCCACTCCCACTCCTGGACAAGCAACCAATTGTAGAAAACAAAAAAAAATTTCACAAGCACCAAATATATCTCCAGGGCGTACAACACTAACCTGTAACCTTCTTGAGGGCGTACATCCTCACTAATCTGTAACCTTCCCCAGGGCGTACAGCACTAACATAACCTTCTTGAGAGCGTACAGCCTCACTAATCTGTAACCTTCTCCAGGGCGTACAGCACTAAACTGTAACCTTCTCCAGGGCGTACAGCACTAACCTGTAACCTTCTCCAGGGCGTACAGCCTCACTAACCTGTAACCTTCTCCAGGGCGTACAACACTAACCTGTAACCTTCTCGAGGGCGTACATCACTAACCTGTAACTTTCTCTAGGGCGTACAGCACTAACCTGTAACCTTCTCCAGGGCGTACAACACTAACCTGTAACCTTCTCCAGGGCGTACAACACTAACCTGTAACCTTCTCCAGGGCGTACAACACTAACCTGTAACCTTCTTCAGGGCGTACAGCACTAACCTGTAACCTTCTCCAGGGCGTACAACACTAACCTGTAACCTTCTCCAGGGCGTACAACACTAACCTGTAACCTTCTTCAGGGCGTACAGCACTAACCTGTAACCTTCTCCAGGGCGTACAACACTAACATAACCTTCTTGAGGGCGTACAGCCTCACTAACCTGTAACCTTCTCCAGGCCGTACAACACTAACCTGTAACCTTCTCCAGGGCGTACAGCACTAACCTGTAACCTTCTCCAGAGCGTACAGCAACAGCACTAACCTGTAACCTTTTCCAGAGCGTACAGCACTAACCTGTAACCTTATCCAGGGAGTACAGCACTAAACTGTAACCTTCTCCAGGGCGTACAACACTAACCTGTAACCTTCTCCAGGGCGTACAGCACTAACCTCTAACCTTCTCTAGGGCGTACATCACTAACCTGTAACCTTCTCCAGGGCGTACAGCACTAACCTGTAGCCTTAGCCAGGGCGTACAGCACTAACCTGTAACCTTCTCCAAGGCGTACAGCACTAACCTGTAACCCTCTCCAGGGCGTACAGCACTAACCTGTAACCTTCTCCAAGGCGTACAGCACTAACCTGTAACCTTCTCCAGGGCGTACAGCACTAACCTGTAATCGTCTCCAGGGCGTACATCACTAACCTGTAACCTTCTCCAGGGCGTACAGCACTGACCTGCAACCATAGCCAGGGCGTACAGCACTAACCTGTAACCTTCTCCAGGGCGTACAGCACTAACCTGTAACCTTCTCCAGGGCGTACAGCACTAACCTGTAACCTTCTCCATGGCGTACAGCACTAACCTGTAACCTTCTCCAGGGCGCACAGCACTAACATAACCTTCTTGAGGGCGTACAGCCTCACTAATCTGTAACCTTCTCCAGGGCGTACAACACTAACCTGTAACTAACTCCAGGGCGTAAGCACTAACCTGTAACCTTCTCCAGGGCGTACAGCACTAACCTGTAACCTTCTCCAGGGAGTACAGCACTAACCTGTAACCTTCTCCAGGACGTACATCACTAACCTGTAACCTTCTCCAGGGCGTACAGCACTAACCTGTAACCTTCTCCAGGGCGTACAGCACTAACCTGTAACCTTCTCCAGGGAGTACAGCACTAACCTGTAACCTTCTCCAGGGCGTACAGCACTAACCTGTAACCTTCTCCAGGGCGTACAGCACTAACGTGTAACCTTCTCTTAAACGTACAGCACTAACCTGTAACCTTCTCCAGGGCGTACAGCACTAACATAACGTTCTTGAGGGCGTACAGCCTCACTAATCTGTAACCTTCTCGAGGGCGTACAGCACTAACCTGTAACCTTCTCTATGGCGTACAGCACTAACCTGTAACCTTCTCCAGGGCGTACAGCACTAATCTGTAACCTTCTCCAGGGCGTACAACACTAACCTGTAACCTTCTCCAGGTCGTACAGTACTAACCTGTAACCTTATCCCGGGAGTACAGCACTAACCTGTAACCTTCTCCAGGGCGTACAGCACTAACCTGTAACCTTCTCCAGGGCGTACAACACTAACCTGTAACCTTCTCCAGGGCGTACAACGCTAACCTGTAACCTTCTCCAGGGCGTACAGCACTAACCTGTAACCTTCTCCAGAGCGTACAGCACTAACCTGTAACCTTATCCAGGGAGTACAGCACTACCCTGTAACCTTATCCAGGGCGTACGACAACACTAATCTGTAACCTTCTCGAGGGCGTACAGCACTAACCTGTAACCTTCTCCAAGGCGTACAGCACTAACCTGTAACCTTTTCCAGGGCGTACAGCACTAACCTGTAACATTCTCCAGAGCGTACAGCACTAACCTGTAACCTTCTCCAAGGCGTACAACACTAACCTGTAACCTTCTCCAGGGCGTACAACACTAACCTGTGACCTTCTCCAGAGCGTACAACACTAACCTGTAACCTTCTCCAGAGCGTACAACACTAACCTGTAACCTTATCCAGGGAGTACAGCACTAACCTGTAACCTTATCCAGGGCATACAACACTAACCTGTGACCTTCTCCAGAGCGTACAACACTAACCTGTAACCTTCTCCAGAGCGTACAACACTAACCTGTAACCTTCTCCAGAGCGTACAACACTAACCTGTAACCTTCTCCAAGGCGTACAGCACTAGCCTGTAACCTTCTCCAGGGCGTACAGCACTAACCTGTAACCTTCTACAGAGCGTACAACACTAACCTGTAACCTTCTCCAAGGCGTACAGCACTAACCTGTAACCTTCTACAGAGCGTACAACACTAACCTGTAACCTTCTCCAGGGCGTACAGCACTAGCCTGTAACCTTCTCCAGGGCGTACAGCACTAACCTGTAACCTTCTCCAGGGCGTACAACACTAACCTGTAACCTTCTCCAGAGCGTACAAAACTAACCGGTAACCTTCTCCAGAGCGTACAACACTAACCTGTAACCTTCTCCAAGGCGTACAGCACTAGCCTGTAACCTTCTCCAGGGCGTACAGCACTAACCTGTAACCTTCTCCAGGGCGTACAACACTAACCTGTAACCTTCTACAGAGCGTACAACACTAACCTGTAACCTTCTCCAGGGCGTACAGCACTAACCTGTAACCTTATCCAGGGAGTACAGCACTAACCTGTAACCTTCTACAGAGCGTACAACACTAACCTGTAACCTTCTCCAAGGCGTACAGCACTAGCCTGTAACCTTCTCCAGGGCGTACAGCACTAACCTGTAACCTTCTCCAGGGCGTACAGCACTAACCTGAAACCTTCTCCAGGGCGTACAGCACTAACCTGTAACCTTCTCCAGGGCGTACAGCACTAACCTGTAACCTTCTACAGAGCGTACAACACTAACCTGTAACCTTCTCCAAGGCGTACAGCACTAGCCTGTAACCTTCTCCAGGGCGTACAGCACTAACCTGTAACCTTCTCCAGGGCGTACAACACTAACCTGTAACCTTCTCCAGAGCGTACAACACTAACCTGTAACCTTCTCCAGAGCGTACAACACTAACCTGTAACCTTCTCCAGGGCGTACAACACTAACCTGTAACCTTCTCCAAGGCGTACAACACTTGAACCAGAATTAATCCCCGTATACCCCCGCCATCCAACGACAACAGAGTTTCCGTACCGGGGTCACCATTCAAGGGCTTCCGAACTTCCCCCAGGTAGGCGAGGGCGTCGTGCAACTCGTGTTTGATGCTATCGAGAACCAGTTCCAATGGTTCGTCGACTTTCCCGATGAAAGATCCGTCGGCCACGCAACCGGACCCGCAACCATGGGTGCAGAACGGGCAGCGCAACGCTCCAACCTGGTCTAAACATCAAATAATCTACTATAGCCACAAATACAGAATTGATGTAAAGGTCAAAGGTCAGCTCACAGCTGATATGATATTAAAAGGTACCTTTCTTTGTTTTGTTACATACGTTTCTTTGCGTTTAACAAAAACTACGTAATATCGTTAGGTAATATATAGGATAATAATAATTAGCTTTATTATGGATTGCCTGTCAAATATATGACGAGAAAGTGTCTAAAAGCGAGAACACATAACTCCCGTTCTAAAACAACTTCATTGGTTCCCTATTAATAGACGAGGGTAATTTAAACTGGCAATGTTGTGTTATAAGAGTTTGAATGGCTTGGCACCGCACTATCTCAGCGACTGAGTGGCTTGTCACCGCACTATCTCAGCGACTTATAGACGCCATACACACCCGGTAGAGAATTACGTTCGATCGCTGGTAATATTTTGGTAATCCCTCGGTACTCGCTAGTAGAGAACTATGGTAGACGCGCCTTCTCCACTGCCGGGCCTCGTGTTTGGAACTCACTCACCGCCTCACCTATGACGAGCGATCAGCCACTACATTGACAATTTTAAAACCAAACTGAAAACTGTTTTATTTCAACGCGAGTACCATTATGCCGATGCGTCTGTTTAACTCATTATATAAAATGTTTTTATGTTCCAATATGTTTTTACTGAAATTTTTACCGTATTGTAAATTTTTATTCAAAAGCGCCTTGAAACATGCCTAGAAAGGCGCTATATAAATAAATATATATTATTATCAATATCTCCCTATCCATTTGCAGGAAGAGGTCGCAATGATTCTGCATCACACATTCTGCCTGCGAAAGTTCAAGAACTTATTTCAATTTAAAGTGAAGACAAATCCTGTAGATTTCCTACTATCATTGGCTGCATTAATAGCAGCCATCGTCTCACTGACTAACTCAACCTAATCACCCGAGTACAGTCTATTCGTTGCTGCTCATGCCGCCTTGACGGCAACTTTCGCAGCAGCTGATTTGCCCAACGAATGATCCCGTTGGACTTCCGCTAGTGCCTTCATTAAATAAATAATACTAATTAATACTACCTATTCCATAATAAAAAATACTACCTAAATACCTAATAAATAATTAGCACTAAAATCATAAATAATAAATCTAAAATCAATCTATATTCGAACGAATCGCACATATACAAGGTACATTATTATCGTGTACTATATACCTAAATTATAAAGTAGCTCAAAATGTGTTTTACTTCCTAAAGTGGCCGCCAGATGTCGCGCAGTACAACCCATTGCTGTTTTCGCTTCGATATCCGCGTGGAAGGCTAACATTGCTCTGAGGCAGTGAACGTTATCGGACTGAAACAACAAGAAAATGGGAAGATAATAGACAAAAAAAAAACAAGATAATATTAAAATAAGTAAGTACAAAGTTGAGTAATATGTAGTTATAATGTTATTTATTTTATTTTTTTAGATAGATACACCCCATGATGGGGTAAGGTAAATTTAATTAGGTGGTTAATTACATAAATCGATGTAAATACACAATAAATTTAGTATACGATACGTTAGTTATTATAACATAAGTAATTTTTGACGTTAATTTTGGAGCAACATTTTTCTGTTTTAGTTATTTGGTTATTCGTTTAATGTATGCCAACGTTATGGACGCCGATTAAATCGCACTTTGGAGTTGGAGTCATCTTGAAGGCCAATTACAACTCACTTTGGAGTTGGAGACATCTTGAAGACCGATTACAACTCACTTTAGAGTTGGAGACATCTTGAAGGCCGATTACAATTCCCTTTGGAGTTGGAGACATATTGAAGGCCGATTACAACTCACTTTGGAGTTGGAGACATCTTGAAGCCGAATTACAACTCACCTTAGAGTTTGAGACATCTTGAAGGCCGATTACAACTCATTTTGGAGTTGGAGACATATTGAAGGCCGATTACAACTCACTTTGGAGTTGTAGACATATTGAAGGCCGATTACAACTCACTTTAGAGTTGGAGACATCTTGAGGGCCAATTGCAACTCACCTGTATTGGAGACATCTTGAAGGCCGTTTACAACTCACCTTAGTGTTGGAGACATCTTGAAGGCCGATTACAACTCACTTTGGAGTTGGAGACATCTTGAAGGCCAATTACAACTCACTTTGGAGTTAGAGACATTTGAAGGCCGATTACAACTCACTTTGGAGTTGGAGACATATTGAAGGCCGATTACAACTCACTTTGGAGTTGGAGACATCTTGAAGGCCGATTACAACTCACTTTGGAGTTGTAGACATATTGAAGGCCGATTAAAACTCACTTTGGAGTTGGAGACATCTTGAAAGCCGATTACAATCCACTTTGGAATTGGGGACATCTTGAAGGGCGATTACAACTCACGTTGGAGTTGGAGACATTTTGAAGGCCTATTACAACTCACTTTGGAGTTGGAGACATCTTGAAGGCCGATTACAACTCACTTGGGAGTTGGAGACATCTTGAAGGCCGATTACAACTCACCTTGGTGTTGGAGACATCTTGAAGGCTGATTACAACTCACTTTGGAGTTGGAGACATCGTGAAGGCCGATTACAACTCACTTTAGAGTTTGAGACAAGACATTTTGAAGGCCGATTACAAATCACTTTGGAGTTGGAGACATCTTGAAGGCCGATTACAACTTACTTTGGAGTTCGAGACATCTTGAAGGCCGATTAAAACTCACCTTAGTGTTGGAGACATCTTGAAGGCCAATTACATGTCACCTTGTGTTGGAGACATCTTGAAAGCGAATTACAACTCACGTCTTGGTGTTGGAGTCATCTTGAAGGCCAATTGCAACTCATTTTGGAGTTGGAGACATCTTGTAGGCCAATTACAACTCACCTCAGAGTTGGAGACATCTTGAAGGCGAAGACATTTTGAAGACCGATTACAACTCACGTTGGAGTTGGCGACATCTTGAAGGCCGATTACAACTCATTTTGGAGTTGGAGACATCTTGAAGGCCGATTACAACTCATTTTGGAGTTGGGGACATCAAGAGGGCCAATTGCAACTCACATTTGTTTTGGAGACATCTTGAAGGCCGTTTACAACTCACCTTAGTGTTGGAGACATCTTGAAGGCCGATTACAACTCACTATGGAGTTAGAGACATCTTGAAGGCCTATTACAACTCACTTTGGAGTTGGAGACATCTTGAAGGCCGATTACAACTCACTTTGGAGTTGGAGACATATTGAAGGCCGATTACAACTCACATTGGAGTTGGAGAAATCTTGAAGGCCGATTCAACTCACTTTGGAGTTGTAGACATCTTGAAGGCCGATTACAACTCACTTTGGAGTTGGAGACATCTTGAAGGCCAATTGCAACTCACCTTAGTGTTGGAGACATCGTAAAGGACGATTACAACTCACCTTAGTGTTGGAGACATCTTGAAGGCCGATTACAAGTCACTTTGGAGTTGGAGACATCTTGAAGGCGAATTAAAACTCACTTTGGAGTTGGAGACATCTTGAAAGCCGATTACAACTCACTTTGGAGTTGGGGACATCTTGAAGGCCGATTACAACTCACGTTGGAGTTGGAGACATTTTGAAGGCCTATTACAACTCACTTTGGAATTGGAGACATCTTGAAGGCCGATTACAACTCACTTGGGAGTTGGAGACATCTTGAAGGCCGATTACAACTCACCTTGGTGTTGGGGACATCTTGAAGGCCGATTACAACTTACTTTGGAGTTGGAGACATCGTGAAGGCCGATTACAACTCACTTTAGAGTTTGAGACAAGACATTTTGAAGGCCGATTACAACTCACTTTGGAGTTGGAGACATCTTGAAGGCCGATTACAACTCACTTTGGAGTTGGAGACATCTTGAAGGCCGATTAAAACTCACCTTAGTGTTGGAGACATCTTGAAGGCCAAATACATGCACCTTGTGTTGGAGACATCTTGAAGGCGAAATTACAACTCACGTCTTGGTGTTGGAGTCATCTTGAAGGCCAATTACTACTCATTTTGGAGTTGGAGACATCTTGAAGGCCGATTACAACTCACCTTGGTGTTGGGGACATCTTGAAGGCCGATTACAACTTACTTTGGAGTTGGAGACATCGTGAAGGCCGATTACAACTCACTTTAGAGTTTGAGACAAGACATTTTGAAGGCCGATTACAACTCACTTTGGAGTTGGAGACATCTTGAAGGCCGATTACAACTCACTTTGGAGTTGGAGACATCTTGAAGGCCGATTAAAACTCACCTTAGTGTTGGAGACATCTTGAAGGCCAAATACATGCACCTTGTGTTGGAGACATCTTGAAGGCGAAATTACAACTCACGTCTTGGTGTTGGAGTCATCTTGAAGGCCAATTACTACTCATTTTGGAGTTGGAGACATCTTGAAGGCCGATTACAACTCACCTTGGTGTTGGGGACATCTTGAAGGCCGATTACAACTTACTTTGGAGTTGGAGACATCGTGAAGGCCGATTACAACTCACTTTAGAGTTTGAGACAAGACATTTTGAAGGCCGATTACAACTCACTTTGGAGTTGGAGACATCTTGAAGGCCGATTACAACTCACTTTGGAGTTGGAGACATCTTGAAGGCCGATTAAAACTCACCTTAGTGTTGGAGACATCTTGAAGGCCAAATACATGCACCTTGTGTTGGAGACATCTTGAAGGCGAAATTACAACTCACGTCTTGGTGTTGGAGTCATCTTGAAGGCCAATTACTACTCATTTTGGAGTTGGAGACATCTTGAAGGCCGATTACAACTCACCTTGGTGTTGGGGACATCTTGAAGGCCGATTACAACTTACTTTGGAGTTGGAGACATCGTGAAGGCCGATTACAACTCACTTTAGAGTTTGAGACAAGACATTTTGAAGGCCGATTACAACTCACTTTGGAGTTGGAGACATCTTGAAGGCCGATTACAACTCACTTTGGAGTTGGAGACATCTTGAAGGCCGATTAAAACTCACCTTAGTGTTGGAGACATCTTGAAGGCCAAATACATGCACCTTGTGTTGGAGACATCTTGAAGGCGAAATTACAACTCACGTCTTGGTGTTGGAGTCATCTTGAAGGCCAATTACTACTCATTTTGGAGTTGGAGACATCTTGAAGGCCGATTACAACTCACCTTGGTGTTGGGGACATCTTGAAGGCCGATTACAACTTACTTTGGAGTTGGAGACATCGTGAAGGCCGATTACAACTCACTTTAGAGTTTGAGACAAGACATTTTGAAGGCCGATTACAACTCACTTTGGAGTTGGAGACATCTTGAAGGCCGATTACAACTCACTTTGGAGTTGGAGACATCTTGAAGGCCGATTAAAACTCACCTTAGTGTTGGAGACATCTTGAAGGCCAAATACATGCACCTTGTGTTGGAGACATCTTGAAGGCGAAATTACAACTCACGTCTTGGTGTTGGAGTCATCTTGAAGGCCAATTACAACTCATTTTGGAGTTGGAGACATCTTGTAGGCCAATTACAACTCACCTCAGAGTTGGAGACATCTTGAAGGCGAAGACATTTTGAAGACCGATTACAACTCACGTTGGAGTTGGCGACATCTTGAAGGCCGATTACAACTCACTTTGGAGTTGGCGACATCTTGAAGGCCGATTACAACTCATTTTGGTGTTGAAGACATCTTGAAGGCCAATTACAACTCATTTTGGAGTTGGAGACATCTTGTAGGCCAATTACAACTCACCTCAGAGTTGGAGACATCTTGAAGGCGAAGACATTTTGAAGACCGATTACAACTCATGTTAGAGTTGGCGACATCTTGAAGGCCGATTACAACTCATTTTGGAGTTGGAGACATCTTGAAGGCCGATTACAACTCACTTTGGAGTTGTAGACATATTGAAGGCCGATTACAACTCACTTTGGAGTTGGAGACATCTTGAGGGCCAATTGCAACTCACATTTGTGTTGGAGACACCTTAAAGGCCGTTTACAACTCACCTTAGTGTTGGAGACATCTTGAAGGCCGATTACAACTCACTTTGGAGTTGGAGACATCTTGAAGGCCAATTACAACTCACTTTGGAGTTGGAGACATCTTGAAGGCCTATTACAACTCACTTTGGAGTTGGAGACATATTGAAGGCCGATTACAACTCACATTGGAGTTGGAGACATCTTGAAGGCCGATTCAACTCACTTTGGAGTTGAGACATCTTGAAGGCCGATTACAACTCACTTTGAGTTGGAGACATCTTGAAGGCCAATTGCAACTCACCTTAGTGTTGGAGACATCTTGAAGGACGATTACAACTCACCTTAGTGTTGGAGACATCTTGAAGGCCGATTACAACTCACTTTGGAGTTGGAGACATCTTGAAGGCGAATTAAAACTCACTTTGGAGTTGGAGACATCTTGAAAGCCAATTACAACTCACTTTGGAGTTGGGGACATCTTGAAGGCCGATTACAACTCACGTTGGAGTTGGAGACATTTTGAAGGCCGATTACAACTCGCTTGGGAGTTGGAGACATCTTGAAGGCCGATTACAGCTCACCTTGGTGTTGGAGACATCTTGAAGGCCGATTACAACTTACTTTGGAGTTGGAGACATCGTGAAGGCTGATTACAACTCACTTTAGAGTTTGAGACAGGACATTTTGAAGGCCGATTACAACTCACTTTGGAGTTGGAGACATCTTGAAGGCCGATTACAACTCACTTTGGAGTTGGAGACATCTTGAAGGCCGATTACAACTCACCTTAGAGTTGGAGACAACTTGAAGGCGAATTACAACTCACTTTGGTGTTGGAGACATCTTGAAGGCCGATTAAAACTCACTTTGGTGTCGGGGACATCTTGAAGGCCGATTACAACTCACCTTACATTTAGGTACACCTTGACCGTTAATTTATTGTTGAGTTACCTGCACTGCTGTGTGAAGGGGGGTTTCTAACGACTTATTCCTGGCATTTGGGTCTGCCTGCAGACACAGTAAGGCAAGCACACAATCTAATCGGCGTTCTCTGATAGCTACGTGTAGCGGAGTATCCCCGAATACGTTCACGGCTTGTAGCAGAGCGCCTCGTTCAACCAGATACAGCAATGTGGCCTTCTTGTTCACATGGTGCAATGGGAGGAAACCTCTAACAACATCTGGAGACTAAAAAACAAGAAGAAAAGATAACAATTAAAACCTAATAGCCCTTACACTTACACATGACAAACCAGTGGTAGTTCCTGAGATACCAGAGTTCAGCGAAACGGATAAGTAGTTTCCACAGGATGATGCTCGGTTTTACAGCAGGGCCATAAAGTGACTCATTAATCATATGAGCAACATATTTTGTGTTTCTAACCCGACAGAACAGTGCAATTAATAGGTACAACCGTTCGGTATCCTCTACAATAGGTACAACCGTTCGGTATCCTCTAGAATAAGTTAATGTTTAAACGGGATGAGACTTTTCGGAATTTCCGTGATCGGGATCGGGAACGGGATTATCACTTTCGGGATCCCATATTTAGGGATCAGGATCGGGAATGCAATTTTGGATTAAATTCCTTATCGTTAATAGCATATGTGGCGGGTTTTGGGAAACACTCACTTTATCTTACACTTCTGAACTATTCGTAAGATAAAGTTATATTGAAATTATTTTGAATTGATTACTGGATGGTTTACTGAAAAAAAAATTCGATATAATCAGAACATTTCCGTTCGGCTGGAACTTTTTTTAGATGTTTAACAAATTTACTTCACTATATATTCTTCGGGATCGGGACCGGGATTGCATTTTTCGCTGGGATCCCGGTTTTTCGGGATCGGGATCCCGTTTAAACACTACCATAAGTCCCGCTTGCGTGATTTAGTGACAGCCGAGGATTTTCAGATCACCGGCCTAGACAGTTTGGCGTTGGAACCGGTTGTTTTCAACTCTTAAGTAAAATAGGCTGGAATATCTTCAATTTTTAAACTGAAAGTTGAATATTCAAAGATCACCTTTATTTTACCGTGTTAGTTAGTTATCTTACCGCAACGAAAGCATCAATTGAAACAGCTAAATATAATGATCATAACCATAGGAACAATGAATATATGAACATGGTACTATAAATATGATGCAACCAAAATTTATTGTTAAATAAAAAACGACACGTCAATTTTCTAAATCGTTAAATAAATCGAAGTAGCTATTATATATTACTACATTACAAAAGTTAGTAGCTGATACACACTATATACCGCTGCGGAATAATAATAATATGTAAATAAATATATTTAGTGCAAAAATTGTCGAAAACCTGTCGCAAGTAGCAAATAATTATCGGTTAAAAATAACTTTCTAGAAGTGATGACAGATATAGCCTGTGTCATCATGAAAATAATGTTTCAGTTTCAAACAATAATGTCATCAAACTGAGAAACTGTTCCAAGAAAAACAAACCGACAATGGTACTCATTGTTCTAACTGATTACTTACAAGGCGTTGCTGATTACTTAATACCCCCGTTAATTTCAAACAAACCCCTTGTGTTAATAAACTGGACGGCTGCGATGGTCGCAATGATAATGGTCAGTATGGTAGTAGGGGCATTGGTGAACGATCACTACCGGTTACGGGCGTGTCAAACCCACTTCCTAACCGACATAGACTACGACTCATCGAGCGCCTATTACGTCATCTGGGTGCAGTCCATGTTGGGGACGCAAGGGACAGTGTCAGTAGCGTTTACTGGTACGGATCAGGATTCACCCCAGATGTACCTCACCCGGCCCGCGTGGACAGAAGCATTGGCGCACGGCGGCGTCGACTCATTTATCTTCCAGGACATGCGAATCCCGTCACTGGGAGACGTCGTATCCGTCACGTGCATGGTCTGTAAAGGCGGCGGGAAGCGGAGAAGGAAATGGTACGAGTTACCTAGAAGTGCATCATGGTACTGCGGGGAGATTGTCATCATGGACCAGGACACGGGGAAGTCATGGCGATTCGATGTGAACCGAAAAATCACCAACAATAAAAGTGCTTCTATCCAGGCTGAGTCGATCCGATTCAACAAATATCACTGCTACCTGCACTCGCGTTGGCATCTTATACGGAATATGCACATTGTCGCGAGCTGCTTCGGCCTGTACCCGTGGTCCCCGCAGACCTGTCTGACAAGAGTCTGTCTCCTCGGGTTGGTCGTGGTGTTCACGGCGACTGCGTCCGCAATCGCGATCAATAAGCAACCGGTGGATGAGTGGGTCACCGGGTTCGACAACCAGGTCTTCCACTTCCGTAACTCGGATGTCCCTTTCGGGTATGTCTTCTACGGGCCCATCATAGCGCTGTTTGTGTCTCTCGTCGTCGTATGGGTGGAGAATATGGCCATCTTGTCGCACCGACGATCGCGATTGCGGAATAACCAGTTGTCCTATCGCGGGGATGACAGCGAATTTATCCCGGTGCCCCTTGCACCGCACCCACCCCCAGCAATGGATGGCCCCCCTCCAGCACCAGCAACGGCTACCCCACCACCACCGCCACCACCTCCTCCACCCCAAGATGTCATCCCCCCTCCAGTACCAATTGGAATGAAACCCATGCACATGTACGAAGCGGGCACCCCCGGCGCGCCTCCGCCGAAGGGGAAAGTGACAGACACAAGGAGGGTGAGAAAGGCGGCGCAGAAGAGAAACCGATAAAGAATGTTAACAAATTCGGACAATTCGGTACCAAATTCCAAGGAAGGTTTTTAATTAATGTGTTCTGCATTTTGTGATGTTTTATACCATTTCCGTAAATACAATAACTTTACGAACAATTTGCATCCACCCCCACCCCCAAATTTTCTTCACAAGTCAATTGTTCAAGTTCAAAGCTACTAAATTTGGTATGATGATAACTTTATATTGATTCTCTCTAGTCAGCTGGCTCAATGTTTAACGTTTTGTAACTCGCTGCAACAAAATAATAGTCACAAATTTGATTATACTTAACCACCTCTCTCGACTTTATATTCTATTTTGAAATAGAAACCAAATGTCATTAGTACGGTCTCCATCCGCATATAATTCTCAGAGATGTTTTGAAATTCCACGAAGTTTGGAGATTTCATGGCCGTATAGGAGGACCAGTATAACTCCTGGGAGTAAAACAAGGTATTAGATAGGTGTCGGGTAGCAAATATGAGTAGCGCCCACCCCTACCTTCGGGTAGCAGAAAGGAGTAGCGCCCACCCCTACCTTCAGGTAGCAGAAAGGAGTAGCGCCCACCCCAACCTTCGGGTAGCAGATAGGAGTAGCGCCCATCCCTACCTTCGGGTAGCAGAAAGGAGTAGCACCCACCCCTACCTTCGGGTAGCAGAAAAGAGTAGCGCCCACCCCTACCTTCGGGTAGCAAATAGGAGTAGCGCCTACCCCTACCTTCGTGTATCAGATAGGAGTAGCGCCCACCCCTACCTTCGGGTAGCAGAAAGGAGTAGCGCCCACCCCTATCTTCGGGTAGCAGATAGGAGTAGCGTCCACCCCTACCTTCGGGTAGCAGATAGGAGTAGCGCCCACCCCTACCTTCGGGTAGGAGAAAGGAGTAGCGCCCACCCCTACCTTCGGGTAGCAAATAGGAGTAGCGCCCACCCCTACCTTCGGGTAGCAGAAAGGAGTAGCGCCCACCCCTACCTTCGGGTAGCAAATAGGAGTAGCGCCCATCCATACCTTCGGGTAGCAAATAGGAGTAGCGCCCACCCCTACCTTCGGGTAGCAGAAAGGAGTAGCGCCCACCCCTACCTCGGGTAGCAGAAAGGAGTAGCGCCCATCCATACCTTCGGGTAGCAAATAGGAGTAGCGCCCACCCCTACCTTCGGGTAGCAAATAGGAGTAGCGCCCATCCATACCTTCGGGTAGCAAATAGGAGTAGCGCCCACCCCTACCTTCGGGTAGCAAATAGGAGTAGCGCCCATCCATACCTTCGGGTAGCAAATAGGAGTAGCGCCCACCCCTACCTTCGGGTAGCAAATAGGAGTAGCGCCCACCCCTACATTCGGGTAGCAGATAGCAGTAGCGCCCACCCCTACCTTCGGGTAGCAAATAGGAGTAGCGCCCACCCCTACCTTTGGGTAGCAAATAGGAGTAGCGCCCATCCATACCTTCGGGTAGCAGAAAGGAGAAGCGCCCATCCCTACCTTCGGGTAGCAAATAGGAGTAGCGCCCATCCATACCTTCGGGTAGTAAATAGGAGTAGCGCCCACCCCTACCTTCGGGTAGCAAATAGGAGTAGCGCCCATCCCTACCTTCGGGTAGCAGATAGCAGTAGCGCCCACCCCTACATTCGGGTAGCAGATAGCAGTAGCGCCCATCCCTACCTTCGGGTAGCAGATAGCAGTAGCGCCCACCCCTAACTTCGGGTAGCAGATAGGAGTAGCGACCATCCATACCTTCGGGTAGCAAATAGGAGTAGCGCCCATCCCTACCTTCGGGTAGCAGATAGCAGTAGCGCCCACCCCTACCTTCGGGTAGCAGATAGCAGTAGCGCCCACCCCTATCTTCGGGTAGCAGATAGGAGTAGCGCCCACCCCTACCTTCGGGTAGGAGAAAGGAGTATCGCCCACCCCTACCTTCGGGTAGCAAATAGGAGTAGCGCCAATCCATACCTTCGGGTAGCAGAAAGGAGTAGCGCCCACCCCTACCTTCGATTAGCAAATAGGAGTAGCGCCCACCCCTACATTCGGGTAGCAGATAGCAGTAGCGCCCATCCCCTTCCTTCGGGTAGCAAATAGGAGTAGCGCCCACCCCTACCTTCGGGTAGCAGAAAGGAGTACCGCCCACCCCTACCTTCGGGTAGAAGATAGCTGTAGCGCCCACCCCTACCTTCGGGTAGCAGAAAGGAGTAGCGCCCACCCCTACCTTCGGGTAGCATAAAGGAGTAGCGCCCACCCCTACCTTCGGGTAGCAGAAAGGAGTAGCGCCCACCCCTACCTTCGGGTAGCAGAAAGGAGTAGCACCCACACCTACCTTCGGGTAGCAGATAGGAGTAGCGCCCACCTCTACCTTCGGGTAGCAGATAGCTGTAGCGCCCACCCCTACCTTCGGGTAGCAGATAGCTGTAGCGCCCACCCCTACCTTCGGGTAGCAGAAAGGAGTAGCGCCCACCCCTACCTTCGGGTAGCAGAAAGGAGTATCGCCCACCCCTACCTTCGGGTAGCAAATAGGAGTAGCGCCCATCCATACCTTCGGGTAGCAGAAAGGAGTAGCGCCCACCCCTACCTTCGGGTAGCAAATAGGAGTAGCATCCACCCCTACCTTCGGGTAGCAGAAAGGAGTAGCGCCCACCCCTACCTTCGGGTAGCAAATAGGAGTAGCGCCCATCCATACCTTCGGGTAGCAGAAAGGAGTAGCGCCCACCCCTACCTTCGGGTAGCATAAAGGAGTAGCGCCCACCCCTACCTTCGGGTAGCATAAAGGAGTAGCGCCCACCCCTACCTTCGGGTAGCATAAAAGAGTAGCGCCCACCCCTACCTTCGGGTAGCAGAAAGGAGTAGCGCCCACCCATACCCTCGGGTAGTAGATAGGAGTACCGCCCACCCCTACCTTCGGGTAGCAGATAGCTGTAGCGCCCACCCCTACCTTCGGGTAGCAGAAAGGAGTAGCGCCCACCCCTACCTTCGGGTAGCATAAAGGAGTAGCGCCCACCCCTACCTTCGGGTAGCAGAAAGGAGTAGCGCCCACCCCTACCTTCGGGTAGCAGAAAGGAGTAGCGCCCACACCTACCTTCGGGTAGCAGATATGAGTAGCGCCCACCTCTACCTTCGGGTAGCAGATAGCTGTAGCGCCCACCCCTACCTTCGGGTAGCAGATAGCTGTAGCGCCCACCCCTACCTTCGGGTAGCAGATAGCTGTAGCGCCCACCCATACCTTCGGGTAGCAGAAAGGAGTAGCGCCCACCCCTACCTTCGGGTAGCAGATAGCTGTAGCGCACACCCCTACCTTCGGGTAGCAGAAAGGAGTAGCGCCCACCCCTACCTTCGGGTAGCAGATAGGAGTAGCGCCCACCACTACCTTCGGGTAGCAGATAGCTGTAGCGCCCACCCCTACCTTCGGGTAGCAGAAAGGAGTAGCGCCCACCCCTACCTTCGGGTAACAGAAAGGAGTAGCGCCCACCCATACCCTCGGGTAGTAGATAGGAGTACCGCCCACCCCTACCTTCGGGTAGCAGATAGCTGTAGCGCCCACCCCTACCTTCGGGTAGCAGAAAGGAGTAGCGCCCACCCCTACCTTCGGGTAGCATAAAGGAGTAGCGCCCACCCCTACCTTCGGGTAGCATAAAAGAGTAGCGCCCACCCCTACCTTCGGGTAGCAGAAAGGAGTAGCGCCCACCCATACCCTCGGGTAGTAGATAGGAGTACCGCCCACCCCTACCTTCGGGTAGCAGATAGCTGTAGCGCCCACCCCTACCTTCGGGTAGCAGAAAGGAGTAGCGCCCACCCCTACCTTCGGGTAGCATAAAGGAGTAGCGCCCACCCCTACCTTCGGGTAGCAGAAAGGAGTAGCGCCCACCCCTACCTTCGGGTAGCAGAAAGGAGTAGCGCCCACACCTACCTTCGGGTAGCAGATATGAGTAGCGCCCACCTCTACCTTCGGGTAGCAGATAGCTGTAGCGCCCACCCCTACCTTCGGGTAGCAGATAGCTGTAGCGCCCACCCCTACCTTCGGGTAGCAGATAGCTGTAGCGCCCACCCCTACCTTCGGGTAGCAGAAAGGAGTAGCGCCCACCCCTACCTTCGGGTAGCAGATAGCTGTAGCGCACACCCCTACCTTCGGGTAGCAGAAAGGAGTAGCGCCCACCCCTACCTTCGGGTAGCAGATAGGAGTAGCGCCCACCACTACCTTCGGGTAGCAGATAGCTGTAGCGCCCACCCCTACCTTCGGGTAGCAGAAAGGAGTAGCGCCCACCCCTACCTTCGGGTAGCAGAAAGGAGTAGCGCCCACCCATACCCTCGGGTAGTAGATAGGAGTACCGCCCACCCCTACCTTCGGGTAGCAGATAGCTGTAGCGCCCACCCCTACCTTCGGGTAGCATAAAGGAGTAGCGCCCACCCCTACCTTCGGGTAGCATAAAGGAGTAGCGCCCACCCCTACCTTCGGGTAGCATAAAAGAGTAGCGTCCACCCCTACCTTCGGGTAGCAGAAAGGAGTAGCGCCCACCCATACCCTCGGGTAGTAGATAGGAGTACCGCCCACCCCTACCTTCGGGTAGCAGATAGCTGTAGCGCCCACCCCTACCTTCGGGTAGCAGAAAGGAGTAGCGCCCACCCCTACCTTCGGGTAGCATAAAGGAGTAGCGCCCACCCCTACCTTCGGGTAGCAGAAAGGAGTAGCGCCCACCCCTACCTTCGGGTAGCAGAAAGGAGTAGCGCCCACACCTACCTTCGGGTAGCAGATATGAGTAGCGCCCACCTCTACCTTCGGGTAGCAGATAGCTGTAGCGCCCACCCCTACCTTCGGGTAGCAGATAGCTGTAGCGCCCACCCCTACCTTCGGGTAGCAGATAGCTGTAGCGCCCACCCCTACCTTCGGGTAGCAGAAAGGAGTAGCGCCCACCCCTACCTTCGGGTAGCAGATAGCTGTAGCGCACACCCCTACCTTCGGGTAGCAGAAAGGAGTAGCGCCCACCCCTACCTTCGGGTAGCAGATAGGAGTAGCGCCCACCACTACCTTCGGGTAGCAGATAGCTGTAGCGCCCACCCCTACCTTCGGGTAGCAGAAAGGAGTAGCGCCCACCCCTACCTTCGGGTAGCAGAAAGGAGTAGCGCCCACCTCTACCTTCGGGTAGCAGATAGCAGTAGCGCCCACCCCTACCTTCGGGTAGCAGAAAGGAGTAGCGCCCACCCCTACCTTCGGGTAGCAGAAAGGAGTAGCGCCCACCCCTACCTTCGGGTAGCAGATAGCTGCAGCGCCCACCCCTACCTTCGGGTAGCAGATAGCTGTAGCGCCCACCCCTACCTTCGGGTAGCAGATAGCTGTAGCGCCCACCCCTACCTTCGGGTAGCAGATAGCTGTAGCGCCCATCCCTACCTTCGGGTAGCAGAAAGGAGTAGCGCCCACCCATACCCTCGGGTAGTAGATAGGAGTACCGCCCACCCCTACCTTCGGGTAGCAGATAGCTGTAGCGCCCACCCCTACCTTCGGGTAGCAGAAAGGAGTAGCGCCCACCCCTACCTTCGGGTAGCATAAAGGAGTAGCGCCCACCCCTACCTTCGGGTAGCATAAAAGAGTAGCGCCCACCCCTACCTTCGGGTAGCAGAAAGGAGTAGCGCCCACCCATACCCTCGGGTAGTAGATAGGAGTACCGCCCACCCCTACCTTCGGGTAGCAGATAGCTGTAGCGCCCACCCCTACCTTCGGGTAGCAGAAAGGAGTAGCGCCCACCCCTACCTTCGGGTAGCATAAAGGAGTAGCGCCCACCCCTACCTTCGGGTAGCAGAAAGGAGTAGCGCCCACCCCTACCTTCGGGTAGCAGAAAGGAGTAGCGCCCACACCTACCTTCGGGTAGCAGATATGAGTAGCGCCCACCTCTACCTTCGGGTAGCAGATAGCTGTAGCGCCCACCCCTACCTTCGGGTAGCAGATAGCTGTAGCGCCCACCCCTACCTTCGGGTAGCAGATAGCTGTAGCGCCCACCCCTACCTTCGGGTAGCAGAAAGGAGTAGCGCCCACCCCTACCTTCGGGTAGCAGATAGCTGTAGCGCACACCCCTACCTTCGGGTAGCAGAAAGGAGTAGCGCCCACCCCTACCTTCGGGTAGCAGATAGGAGTAGCGCCCACCACTACCTTCGGGTAGCAGATAGCTGTAGCGCCCACCCCTACCTTCGGGTAGCAGAAAGGAGTAGCGCCCACCCCTACCTTCGGGTAGCAGAAAGGAGTAGCGCCCACCCATACCCTCGGGTAGTAGATAGGAGTACCGCCCACCCCTACCTTCGGGTAGCAGATAGCTGTAGCGCCCACCCCTACCTTCGGGTAGCATAAAGGAGTAGCGCCCACCCCTACCTTCGGGTAGCATAAAGGAGTAGCGCCCACCCCTACCTTCGGGTAGCATAAAAGAGTAGCGTCCACCCCTACCTTCGGGTAGCAGAAAGGAGTAGCGCCCACCCATACCCTCGGGTAGTAGATAGGAGTACCGCCCACCCCTACCTTCGGGTAGCAGATAGCTGTAGCGCCCACCCCTACCTTCGGGTAGCAGAAAGGAGTAGCGCCCACCCCTACCTTCGGGTAGCATAAAGGAGTAGCGCCCACCCCTACCTTCGGGTAGCAGAAAGGAGTAGCGCCCACCCCTACCTTCGGGTAGCAGAAAGGAGTAGCGCCCACACCTACCTTCGGGTAGCAGATATGAGTAGCGCCCACCTCTACCTTCGGGTAGCAGATAGCTGTAGCGCCCACCCCTACCTTCGGGTAGCAGATAGCTGTAGCGCCCACCCCTACCTTCGGGTAGCAGATAGCTGTAGCGCCCACCCCTACCTTCGGGTAGCAGAAAGGAGTAGCGCCCACCCCTACCTTCGGGTAGCAGATAGCTGTAGCGCACACCCCTACCTTCGGGTAGCAGAAAGGAGTAGCGCCCACCCCTACCTTCGGGTAGCAGATAGGAGTAGCGCCCACCACTACCTTCGGGTAGCAGATAGCTGTAGCGCCCACCCCTACCTTCGGGTAGCAGAAAGGAGTAGCGCCCACCCCTACCTTCGGGTAGCAGAAAGGAGTAGCGCCCACCTCTACCTTCGGGTAGCAGATAGCTGTAGCACCCACCCCTACCTTCGGGTAGCAGAAAGGAGTAGCGCCCACCCCTACCTTCGGGTAGCAGAAAGGAATAGCGCCCATCCCTACCTTCGGGTAGCAGATAGCTGCAGCGCCCACCCCTACCTTCGGGTAGCAGATAGCTGTAGCGCCCACCCCTACCTTCGGGTAGCAGATAGCTGTAGCGCCCACCCCTACCTTCGGGTAGCAGATAGCTGTAGCGCCCATCCCTACCTTCGGGTAGCAGAAAGGAGTAGCGCCCACCTCTACCTTCGGCTAGCAGATAGCTGTAGCGCCCACCCCTACCTTCGGGTAGCAGATAGCTGTAGCGCCCACCCCTACCTTCGGGTAGCAGATAGCTGTAGCGCCCACCCCTACCTTCGGGTAGCAGATAGCTGTAGCGCCCATCCCTACCTTCGGGTAGCAGAAAGGAGTAGCGCCCACCTCTACCTTCGGCTAGCAGATAGATGTAGCGCCCACCCCTACCTTCGGGTAGCAGATAGCTGTAGCGCCCACCCCTACCTTCGGGTAGCAGATAGCTGTAGCGCCCACCCCTACCTTCGGGTAGCAGATAGCTGTAGCGCCCACCCCTACCTTCGGGTAGCAGATAGCTGTAGCGCCCACCCCTACCTTCGGGTAGCAGATAGCTGTAGCGCCCACCCCTACCTTCGGGTAGCAGATAGCTGTAGCGCCCACCCCTACCTTCGGGTAGCAGATAGCTGTAGCGCCCACCCCTACCTTCGGGTAGCAGATAGCTGTAGCGCCCACCCCTACCTTCGGGTAGCAGATAGGAGTAGCGCCCATCCCTACCTTCGGGTAGCAGATAGGAGTAGCGCCCATCCCTACCTACGGGTAGCAGATAGGAGTAGCGCCCACCCCTACCTTCGGGTAGCAGATAGGAGTAGCGCCCATCCCTACCTTCGGGTAGCAGCCATCCAAAGAAGAGCCTACGGGTCGCCTCCTGCTTATATTTTAATGAGTAAATAATTTATTATTCTATTCAATAAACACCTTTATCTGTTTGTAATAATAATGTTAATAATAATTGGATAATTAAATGTATATGAGGAAGATTTACAATATACGTCATCTAAGACGAAGAACTTAAGTTGACAATTTAAATATCCCGCCACTAATAAGAAACATTGATTGTCAAACTATCATCATACAAAATTTCGTAGCATTTGATTAAAATTGGGAAGTCTGCGAACTTTCAAATAGTTGTGGTATTAAAGGCAGAAAGGGGGAGGGGGGGGGGGGGGGTTATAAAAATTAATCTCTCTCTAGAGGAAAATATATGCAAATAACAGCTAATTACTCCTTGAAATAAAACTGTAACCTGTTCTATTGCCTTTAGTTTATTGTTTTGGAGAGAATAACGTAGGCCTACCAATGAGATCGCTACTTTCCTATCCCCGTATTTTACTTACATTTACAGCGTTGGGTAAGTGCTTCAGTATGACATCGAGGCATTTCAGCTTGTTTTCCACTGTTGCCATGTGCACTGGCTGCAAACCTGTACAACAAAAATAGTAGGGAATTTAATGTGCAATTAAGAGAGCGTTATACAAATAAATACTGTATCAGTACAACTTCTGCCATCTCAAGCAAAAAATGTATACTGAATTACTAAGTAACCCTAACATACTTACTTACCCTTAAGAGATGGAATGGTGAGATCACCTCCCGCCACACACAGGGCTTCTAAGCAGACATCGTTGTCGAAACTAACAGCCGCGTGCAAAGAATTGTATCCATCCTCGTTCAAACTGTTGATTAATTTCGCTGCGTGCCGAGATAAACACTCAACAACTTCCTGCAAAATCATTAGGATTTGAATTGTGACTTTTAATAGGACGATGGTAACGAGGATTGTAAATGTTAAAACCGCTTAACAAGTCTCGGGTAATCAATCTCTTCAGTCAAAAGGCAAGACCATAACAGACAGACCGACAGACAGTCCGAAAAACCGCAGACAGTCTGACACACCCGATATGAAAATATTACCTAGGTGGTGTGCTGCTTTAGTATTAGACATTTTAGTATCTGATTGACTTTTCAAACAAACTCTATATCTCTTACCTCATTTGAAAGGTTCCCCACACTCGTTATATTACCCTCGCCCGTTAGGATCGCTTGAGAAAAAACATCACTTGAACTAGAATGCAATCAAGTGCTGCATATGACCTAAAAATTGGTTTCATTTTAACATTTAACCTCTTTCTGACCACTGATTTAACAAGAAGAAGGTTAATCAATATTCAAGTGAAATTCCGTAACACGTTCAGTTTTTCAGATAAAATACAATTTTCTTTGTATTTGTATTTTGATACAAACAAAACGTCTAAAAATTTGAAAATTGACATATCCGACCAGGCCAGTAGTAAGTAGTAGTAGTAAGCTACGGCCAGTAGTAAGCTACGGCCAGTAGTAAGTAGTAGTAGTAAGCTACGGCCAGTAGTAGTAAGTAGTAGTAGTAAGCTACGGCCAGTAGTAAGCTACGGCCAGTAGTAAGTAGTAGTAGTAAGCTACGGCCAGTAGTAAGCTACGGCCAGTAGTAAGTAGTAGTAGTAAGCTACGGCCAGTAGTAAGCTACGGCCAGTAGTAAGTAGTAGTAGTAAGCTACGGCCAGTAGTAAGCTACGGCCAGTAGTAAGTAGTAGTAGTAAGCTACGGCCAGTAGTAAGTAGTAGTAGTAAGCTACGGCCAGTAGTAAGTAGTAGTAGTAAGCTACGGCCAGTAGTAAGTAGTAGTAGTAAGCTACGGCCAGTAGTAAGTAGTAGTAGTATGCTACGGCCAGTAGTAAGTAGTAGTAGTAAGCTACGGCCAGTAGTAAGTAGTAGTAGTAAGCTACGGCCAGTAGTAAGTAGTAGTAGTAAGCTACGGCCAGTAGTAAGTAGTAGTAGTAAGCTACGGCCAGTAGTAAGTAGTAGTAGTAAGCTACGGCCAGTAGTAAGCTACGGCCAGTAGTAAGCTACGGCCAGTAGTAAGTAGTAGTAGTAAGCTACGGCCAGTAGTAAGTAGTAGTAGTAAGCTACGGCCAGTAGTAAGTAGTAGTAGTAAGCTACGGCCAGTAGTAAGTAGTAGTAGTAAGCTACGGCCAGTAGTAAGTAGTAGTAGTAAGCTACGGCCAGTAGTAAGTAGTAGTAGTATGCTACGGCAAGTAGTAAGCTACGGCCAGTAGTAAGTAGTAGTAGTAAGCTACGGCCAGTAGTAAGCTACGGCCAGTAGTAAGTAGTAGTAGTAAGCTACGGCCAGTAGTAAGCTACGGCCAGTAGTAAGTAGTAGTAGTAAGCTACGGCCAGTAGTAAGCTACGGCCAGTAGTAAGTTGTAGTAGTAAGCTACGGCCAGTAGTAAGTAGTAGTAGTAAGCTACGGCCAGTAGTAAGTAGTACTAGTAAGCTACGGCCAGTAGTAAGTAGTAGTAGTAGTAAGCTACGGCCAGTAGTAAGCTACGGCCAGTAGTAAGTAGTAGTAGTAAGCTACGGCCAGTAGTAAGTAGTAGTAGTAAGCTACGGCCAGTAGTAAGTAGTAGTAGTAAGCTACGGACAGTAGTAAGTAGTAGTAGTAAGCTACGGCCAGTAGTAAGTAGTAGTAGTAAGCTACGGCCAGTAGTAAGCTACGGCCAGTAGTAAGTAGTAGTAGTAAGCTACGGCCAGTAGTAAGTAGTAGTAGTAAGCTACGGCCAGTAGTAAGTAGTAGTAGTAAGCTACGGCCAGTAGTAAGTAGTAGTAGTAAGCTACGGCCAGTAGTAAGTAGTAGTAGTAGTAAGCTACGGCCAGTAGTAAGCTACGGCCAGTAGTAAGCTACGGCCAGTAGTAAGTAGTAGTAGTAAGCTACGGCCAGTAGTAAGCTACGGCCAGTAGTAAGCTACGGCCAGTAGTAAGCTACGGCCAGTAGTAAGTAGTAGTAGTAAGCTACGGCCAGTAGTAAGCTACGGCCAGTAGTAAGTAGTAGTAGTAAGCTACGGCCAGTAGTAAGTAGTAGTAGTAAGCTACGGCCAGTAGTAAGTAGTAGTAGTAAGCTACGGCCAGTAGTAAGTAGTAGTAGTAGTAGTAAGCTACGGCCAGTAGTAAGCTACGGCCAGTAGTAAGTAGTAGTAGTAAGCTACGGCCAGTAGTAAGCTACGGCCAGTAGTAAGCTACGGCCAGTAGTAATTAGTAGTAGTAGTAAGCTACGGCCAGTAGTAAGCTACGGCCAGTAGTAAGTAGTAGTAGTAAGCTACGGCCAGTAGTAAGTAGTAGTAGTAAGCTACGGCCAGTAGTAAGTAGTAGTAGTAAGCTACGGCCAGTAGTAAGTAGTAGTAGTAAGCTACGGCCAGTAGTAAGTAGTAGTAGTAAGCTACGGCCAGTAGTAAGTAGTAGTAGTAAGCTACGGCCAGTAGTAAGTAGTAGTAGTAAGCTACGGCCAGTAGTAAGAAAACGTGTCGAACTATCTTCATACAAAATTTCGTAGGATTTGATTGAATTTTGAAAAAAATTAGGGGGTGGGGCTCCGCCTTGCTAAAAATGGTTGTTATATTAACCTTTAAACTGGTGAGTGTTATTCTAAAACGCATCTCCACTTGGTGAAAACTCAAATATGACTTTTGCGATTGTTAGTTATGTTGGTGGGAATTATTGATAAAATCTATTCTGACTTGGTGAAAACTCATATGAGTTGTAGTAGAGTTAGTTGTGGGGCGAGCCACGAAGTGAGTGAGCCTTAGCGTAGTGGTACCATTAATCAACCTGTCGTTCTGTCGTTCTGTCGTTCTGTCGTTCTGTCGTTCTGTCGCGTTTTTTTTCAGTATTTTATTTTAAACGTTAATAACTCGGCCAATCCTTGATGAAATCTATCCAAACTTGGTACACATGTTGTTTGGCAAAAGTTTGAAAATTTTCCAAGTAGAATTTGCGTGGGGCCTTCGTGCAGCATCAGTGTAACTGTTATTGCAGTTATAATAAATTTATTTATCCAAATTTAAAATGCGTTAAATTATTATTACTGTAGGATAAATCAGCTGGTTTTCTGACAAATTTTGCAATTCTGCATGTACCATGTGTACCGGTACTGTCAGGCTGTACTCAATCCCTGAATCGAGAATCCTGCTAGGGTGCATTTATAGTCAGATGCCGTCCGATCCGATCCGATCCGATGCATTTCGGCAATTATTGTAGCTACAACTGTCAGACTGCAGACTGTACAAGCCTAGCTGCTTAGGCTAGGCCTACTTCTGTTTTGCCTAACACTGAACGCAGTCTGGTTGTATGACTATTGCTGTATTGGCCTATTGCATTAGGCTATTGTATATGGCATGGCAGTACTGCAGTATGCAGGTATGGCAGTACTGCAGTACACAGTATGGGATCATTCGTAGCTCTGTAGCTGACTGTGGTGTTCAGAAGGAAATCGGACGCGCGTTGGACTGTTGGATGTCCTGGAATGGAGTCTACCGACCAACTTGCAGGGTGAGGCTGTCCCTCTGCAGCTCTGATCCTGGGCGGTGGAGACTGTGCTGATGGCGGCGGAAGCGGGAAGACCGGGGCATTCTGTATCCCGATACTACAGCTGGTCCATGAAACTCTACGGTACAAACTCCGAGATGGAAAACTCGATGGGAAATCGGGGGGAAGAACTAGGCCTACGAAATTTCAGTTGAACTCATTCGATAGAGCGATAGAGGTGACCAGTTGGCCATCTCCCCGGACGGTTGCTGTGTCATGCGCGTGGCCAGAGGAGTTGGCACGGTACCCGGACGACTAAAGGAATAGTCGGATCCGGTCGTTTCGTTACTATTCAGCTATTACGAGGCGACGGTAAAGGACGAGGTGCGAGGGCCCATGCCGGGTTAGTTGGAGCACCGGAAGCGCGACACTCGATATCGGGACTGATAAAAATAGTTTTGGCTTCGGAGGAAACGGTAAGAAGTGTTTCGGGCGGCATTTTGACGACTATGGACAACCATATGGACTAGGCGACGTGATCGGTTATCGGATCGATCTGGATGTGGGCACAATTGGGTACCGGTACAGTAAAAACGGAAGTGATCTCGGGAAAGCTTTCGACAGTTCGAGATTCCCGCTAATTTACGCAAACTCCCGTTATTCCTGTATTCCCGCAGTCTGTGGTCTGTCGGTATCTTTAAAGAATGCTGAAATTATGTTTATTTTCGCCGAATTTATCCGATTATCTGCGCATCTTCTTTCCGGGTACACCATTGTATCCCGGGCGCCGTTTTGTACCTACAATGTATCAAGTTGTGTAACTTTTGTACCCATTGTACCAAGTTGTGTACCTTTTGTACTTATTATGTACCAAGTTGTGTACCTTTTACACCTACTATGTACCAAGTTGCGTACATTTTGTACCTATTATGTAACAGTTGTGTATGGTCTTGTACCTATTTATGTTTCCTAAAGTAAAGATGTGTAATCTGATTATTATTATGATTGCTACATACCATGGTATAGAGACTATCTTATCTTATAACCGTTATCAACAGTGTTGTAGTCATAATTTGCAACGTTTCATTGAAATAATCACTTGGAATATTCGAATACATTCTACCCATAATAATTAATACTAATTATTGTAAAACTATTTTTCTATGCGGAAATCCAGACTGAAAGTCTCTCTCTTGATGTACGCGCTTTTATAGACCTTCAGCAGTTTAACCTGCCGAAATTTATATGTCTTTATTGATAATCTGCCTTTTGTAAGATGATAAGATTTAATACAAAACAAACCAAAAACATTAG